>OY755242.1:20155814-20433314 GCA_963576725.1 Azorinus chamasolen
GTTGCAAACGAAAAATCACTCAGCATTGTAAGGATTATGCAAGCTGTAGAGATGTGTAATATCGTCTGCTTCAGGTTTGTCATCATTTGAATTTCTAAAAGATCAGATTTAGGCATTTTGACCTAAGGCAAAATTGTCACAAGTTGTAAACAGTTTAGACTTAAGTCAAACAGTTACTTGGTATTAGATCTGAATCCAAACAGGGTGAAGGTTGTGACGGTGAACAAGTGCTCTAAGTTAAAAGCTTTATCTCAAAGGGTTATATAAATAAATGGACTTTAACAAAGCCTTAACCAAAAACTCTAAGTTAAAAAGGGGCATAATTCAGTCAAAATGCTTGACAGAGTTATTTACTCTTGCCTACAGGTGTAGGTTGTGACGGTGAACAAGTGTTCCAAGTTTCAAAGCTTTATCACAAAGTGTTATGTAAATAAGTGGACTTGTTCCATATAAATTGAGGTTAACATTTTTGCTTAACGCAAATGCTAAACGCAAATTCTAAGTCCAATTAAGCGACCTTGACCTTGGATAAATGAGCCGGGACTTGGCAGGCTACTGTAGCATGTCTAGATAAAAATTGTGACTAAATTTGAGAAGGATCCACCAAGCGGAACTTGAGTTAGAGATGTTACAGACGGACAGACAACCAGACGGACAGAATGTCTGACAGCGCCATTCCATCATACGTCCCGTTTTTCAAACGGGCGTATAAAAATCATTAACAGCAAAAAGGCAGAAAGGCAAACAAAATGAGACAAAGCACTTTCTTATCTTTTAATTTATATACATTTCATCATTTATTGATATACGTGTCAGGCGTATAGTATCTTATAGTGTCGTATAGTATCTTATAGTAATGTATGTAATTTATTTCTTATTCATATCATTTATTTCTATGACGCCGGTTACTGATCAGGGTCTGTAGTGTTTACTACAACACTACCTGTTATTTGCATGTATGACTATAATTTATTTTTAATTATATCATTCATTGATATACTTGTTACATGTATGATGCTGCAAATAGCGAAGACCCTGGCCAGTTGTGGTAACTGATCGGGGTATGTATTGTTTGCAGCACAGACTCACAAACTGGCCCTGAACAGACTCACACTCGCAGTCTCCTCAGGAAAAAGTAAGAAAATACAATGCAATCACACTCAAAGATAAAGTGTAGGCATGGATAACCTATTCTATGAACTTCAGGGTCTTTTCTGTTTGCAAAAGCATAGATAGGCTTATGTTTGCTCAAACCAATTGTACCCGATATGGAACCCTGAAATCGTCTTCACTATATAATATAAAGTGAAACAATATTATGTGTCTAACAACCCATATACCAATAGGAGGTTTTACTTCAAAATTTCACCAATGATAATCTGTCAACCTTGATGTGAAGATTTTCTTAAAGAATGTAATTTATGCTCTGATCATTTCACCAGAGTTATGGGACTCTGAAATTTTCTTCACTGTATAACACATAGCCAAAAGTGCTTGATATAGAGGCACTATTGTTAGCGGGAGGGGTGCATCAGTGACTTGGAAACAATTTTCTAGTTAATTTTATTTTCCCTGTTGTATCCTGCCATGCTAAGTTGAAATATATTTGTTACTTTATAATTTGTCATATTGTTAATATCACCCTACAGTATATTTGGCAATTATTTGTAGTGTATTTAGAATCACAAGGAAATATATGTTTAAAATTGGTGGAAGTGTATATATGGATAAGTGAATGATGCATGCTAATTACTGTTATGGTCCACCAGATAGTAGCAGAAGTATGACCCTATACTTTCAAATAATGGAGTGATGGCTCTATACTACATTATACATCAATGTTGGCTCTATTGTCACAAAGTGGCAAGTTGAGCTATTGGAATCGTCCTGTGTGTGACATGTTCATAAAACAATTCTTTAAATGTCTTCCAAACTACTGACATGATTTTCAGAAAAATCCACAGCAAACAATCAATATAATATATATTATGTCCGAAACCTTCAGTACTGTCAGTACTTTGATTCTCTCTTAATTGGGAAGGGGCCTTAGCCTGCTGATATTGGGAAGAATTATTGCTAAAATTGCTGATTTGGGAATCAAAAAAGCTGGTGTAAGTTTGGATTTTTGGGAAAACTGCATGATTTTAAAGAAATTTTCAATTGGGAAGGGGCCTTTTACAGGCCTCTGTTATAGAAGGTGAAAAACCTCTGCAGCTGACCTGGATTTTCACCCTGTTTGCAACACACTTGCACTCAGGTTTTGTCACTCATGTTTATAATAACAAACAATAAAACACTTTTAATAGCTGCAGATAAGAGAAGTATTTAGGCAATAAACACATTCCTCCATAAATACACCTTTCTACACTTTTACAAAAAGAGCAGATCCAGATCAAACAGTTCCTATAGGAGTCATCTGACCAGGATCTGCACTGTTTGCTTATGATATAGTATATTATATAATATAGATATGACTCTAGTTTCTGCCATGGTCAAACATTTCTGTGTCAATGTGCTATTATCGCAAATTTATCTAATTAATATTCATGAAATCAAGATTTCTTACATTAATATTGAACAGGTAAAGGGTTAAAACAATAAAAGTAAAATATATTTTATATTTCTCCAAACCCTATTTGCTGCTACTCATTAGAATCATCTCTGAGACCTGGGTCCATGCTTATAAAGCTTTTTAGTTGAGTCTGAGTTCGTTCTCAAGCTTTTGATTGGTCAGATTTGAGTTCTCAAGCTTTTGATTGGTCAGATTTGAGCCTTTGGCTCAAATCTGACCAATCAAAAACTTGAGAACGAACTCAGATTCAACTAAAAGTTTTATAAGCATGGACCCAGTAAGAAAGGGCTTGGCTGAGATATAACGGCATATTATGTTTATGGCATATACCTTATCAACACTGAGTAATTCCATCATAGCTGCAGCTTACACATATACTGTATTGTCCGTTCTTGCACACATAGATCCTGTTTCATGAGTATATTATTTGGTCTTCCCAAAGGCCTTCTTAGTTGAAATCCTTCTTCAACTTATTTTGACGCAGCATCGCAAACTGCATTTCCGGAGAAAGATTGCACACTTTATCATGCACATATTAACGTTGGTTGTATTTTGCACAGTTATCAAGTTTGTTCCACTAGTGTCCTAGGCTACCCATATATCTTCTCAAATTGTAGTTCATATATTTTCCTCATTTTGTTCAAGTTAAACCCTGCAGCATATATTTTGTTCAAGTACGGTATGTCAGTAAGGTATGTCAATAATCTTTTGTTTTAGTTCGTATTTATACTCTGTATTATGATGGGATCAGAAAAGGAAGTTAACTCTATGCATGCTAATATAATGGCAAAATTGTCATTACAGTAAAAACTCGATACTACAATATTTTAGTAAGACGAATTTAATATATCTTTGTAGGTAGGTGGCTCCTTAATGCAGGGTGAAAGTCAAGCAGAAAGCTCCTCTAGGAGCTTTCTGCATGACTTTCACCCTGCATTAAGCTGCCACCTGTGTTAAAGATCATTATTTGAGTGTTCGTAGTATCGAGTTTTTACTGTATTTTTGGAAGCAGGTTGGATCCAGATAGGGTGCCGAGTTACTCAGCATTATTACATTGACATCCAATATCTATTTGACACCCTGACTGTATCATTGAAAAGAAATGGAAGAACTCAAGTCAATGGCTTAGTTTCCATAACTATGCTTTAACCTCTTCTCTTATGAACTTTATGTAAGAAAATAATAACATCAGCAATTTTTATTTGCTGAATTTTCATAATAATATTTGAAAACAAGACTGTTTTAAGCTTTGGCAAAAATGTAGAAACAAGTCTATATAATTTCATAAGCAAACACAGCAGATCCTGGTTAGAGTCAGCTCCTATAGGTCAGCTGTCTGATATGGCAGTCTAAGCTTCTTAGAAAAACAGAATCACCCAAGACCAGGCATCTATGATCAGGGCCTTTTCTGTTTATTTATGGAATATTATTGATGGTATTAAAAACTACACAATTCTAAATTTTTCATTTTTCCTAGTTAATGCTCCATTTCAGTAGATTTATTCAAAGCCTATGAGCTAATGGTCTTAAACATAGTCTATGAGGTATTGGGTTCAGAGTTAAAGAGAGTTGGTGAAGAGTGTAGACGTAGATCAGCTCCTGTATCAGAGATCTAATCTTTCTTTCAAGATGAACTAGAATTATCACTAAAGGTGATGGAATACCCCCGCTCAGCTGCCTTGATCACAAATCAAACTAGTGACCTAGTTTTTGACCCCACATGACCAATTTTCGATCTTGTCCGAGATTTTATCAAGACAATCATTCTGACCAAGTTTCATGAAGATTGAACAAAAATGTGACCACTAGAGTGTTCACAAGGTAACTCTCCTGTTTGGCCTAGTTTTTTTTACCCAAAATGACCACCTTCAAACTCATCGAGATTTTATCAAAACAATCATTCTGATAAAGTGTCATGAAGATTCGGCTACAAATGCGACCTCTAGTGTTCACAAGGTTTATCTACTATTTGACCTAGTGACCTAGTTTTTCACTCTACATGACCCAATTTCAAGCTCTTCCGAGATTTTATTAAACCAATCATTATGACCATGTTTCATGACAATTGGGCTGAAAATGTGACCTCTAGAGTGTTCACAAGGTTTTCCTACTATTTGACCTAGTGACCTAGTTTTTGACCCTACGTGACCCACCTTTGAAGTCATGTGATATTTTGTCAAGACGATAATTCTGACCAAGTTTCATGAAGACTGAACAAAAATTGTGACCACTAGAGTGCTCACTGTGCCAGGTTGTGCCACAGACAGACAGACAGACCAACCGACCAACACACTTACTCCTATGTACTCCCTCTCAAACTTTGTTTGCAGGGGTATAAAAGTAAAAATAATTGGAAATGAGTAGATACTCCTTTTCACACATTTTCAGATTGAGTAGACCCAGATCAAATAAGTGTTTTTTAAACAAACCAGTTTACCAGCAGCTGCAAACATAAGTGATCTAGATCAGAAGGCTCGTAAAGGAACCCTCTGATCTGGGTGTACTCTAGCTGTTTTTAAAGGCATTTCTATGAGATAAAAGATTATCAAATATTCCCCCATTTGTCTTCCTCTTTGCCTAACCATTAGTAAGCTAAATGATTAGTCTGTAACAATTAGTGACAGCTTAAAACTTGAATATTTCTTTTTATTTGTTTGAAAAAAAAGAAGAATAATCAGAATATTGAACATCTTTGAATTAGATATGAAGATGGTGTTAGAAGGCTCTTTATCTGGACCTGAACTATTTACAAATCTCATCATAAATCTACACATAACATGATAGAGGATATCACAAGAAGGTGCTTTCCCCTTTATAAATGACATTCACATATTTGCACACTCTAAGTACTCTATGTAAACCTAGGCAAACAGTGCAGACCCAAATCAAACTGATCCTTCAGGATCAGTTTGATGTTGGCCTACACTATTTGCTATTTTGTCAGTCTAAATATCCAAATGGTGCCAGACTGACCTATTAAGCTTTACAATCCAGTGGAGACTGGGGAGATGCAGTGTCTGAATAGTTAGGGTAATTAGGGTAGATAAACAAGGAAAGAAAACCAGTTAACAATTGCTTACATCGATAGGATCCAATGAGAAAAGAAGAGCTCTGCTAATCGGGGTAATATCTCTTTTGAACACCAAGCAATATTTGTTTTCTGCTTTCATAAAACATAATCAGGGCATCAAACTGTTTGGATAATTGTAAGACACCAAACTACTAGGCTTCTCATCTGGATCCAAATTGCAGAGATTCACAATACCCAGCAAAACAGATATACATGTATGCCCAAAGGATTGGAACTTTACTTTTAAAAGGGAATTATTGGCTCAGACAAACCCTATAGGATCAGATTTATATAATTTCGCAAGCAAACAGAGCAGACCCTGATCAGAAGGCTCCTATAGGAGTTATCTGATCTAGGTCTACTCTGTTTGCAAATGCATGAAAAGGAGTTTATATGAGGGAAAGGGTTAACCTTGAAGATATTGGCAATGGTCAAGTCAATGGAAATCTGAAAATGCATGAAAATTACAGAGTGGAAATGAAATCGTATAAATTTACACTACTTTGACCTTGACCTTAAAACACTATTAGATCTAGGTCAAGTGTGCAACACATCATCATTCTTGATTATGGTAAACAATTGTGTGAAATTATTTGTAAATTATACTAAACAAGGTAGAGTTTAATGAACAGTACTTGCACTAAACTTTGCCTCATATCTCTCCACGACCTTGAGGATATCAGCTGGGTCATGTGCATGACCTTCGGATTAGCATCAACAATTGTGTGAAATTATTTGACAATCAGACAAAGCATAGTACATTTATGGAGTTAAAATGAAATTGCATTAACTCTATCCCTCATACTCCTTCTCATGCCTTTGCATACAGAGAAGACCCAAATCAGATGCATGGCTACTGTAGGATTCATCTGATCCGAGTCTACTCTGTTTGCTAATGACATACTATAGGTCTGATTTTATGGTTTCGGACACAGTCAAAAATTCCCTTGTTAATAATGCTTGAACGGTTTTCCTGTTGTCATTATTCATGTGATAGATAACGACATTATAAATATTTATTAACCCTTTCCTCCATAAATACACCTTTCTACACCTCTGTAATAGTCACTTCTTGAAACCATTGTGATAAATAGAGCACCTCTTTAAATGAATCTACCAAAAAGGAGCATTTACTAGAGAAAAGCAAAATTTTAGAATTTTGTAGTTTGAAACCATGCATTGTGCTAAATAGAGCATTTGCTCTATTTATCACAATGGTTTCAAGAAGTGGTTATTACAGAGGCGAAGAAAGGCGTATTTATGAAGGAAAGGGTTAAGATTGCTACACATTTGTCCTCCTAGAATAATGATTGATTTGTAGTCAGATACTCATTTATAATTTGTTAGTGTTTTACCCTTTGAATACGGGACTCAAGTTAACTGACAGATCATGTGCAAACAGTGTACACCAAGATCACTGGACTCCTGGAAGAACCCTATGATCTGGGTCTGCACAGTTTGCCATTAAAATCCTTTTGATACTGAATGGAATCCACTCAATCATTCTACTTAAAATGGTTAACCCTTTCCCTTATATAAACTCTTTCCCTCATCCTACAGGAGCCCTCTGATTTATCGGTCTACTCTGTTTGCAAAGGTGTGAAAATACGTTAATATGAAGGAAAGGGTAAAAACAGAGCTTCTTTATTTCTCTACCAAACCCTGTGTTATGACCAATCTCTTTAAGACAATTCTAACTGATTTGATTAGATTTAAAGAGCAGTTACAACATTAGGTTTAGTGAAGACAAGATGATTTTAGTATTTGAATTATGTCTTTTATCACTCTGATATTTCATTGCTCGTTAAGTAATTGCTGCATGAAAAAATCACAAATTAGACGACAGGATGCAAATTATATCCACGGTATTAAATAAACAAAATCACTTTTCTCTGAACAAACTTTTTCCTGATCTGAAGGTCTCAATAAAAAATCTATCATCTCTTATTGGCACTTCAATAATAATTACACATACACACACATCCATGAATGAAACCGAAAGATGCTGCGATACATTACTTAGAAACAAATCCTAGTATCTGACAATTTACATGTATAATACACTGACCATCGTATAAACAATAAGATCTTGAAAGAGAACAATTAGTCGGGATTATAAGTAAACAGACTAGAAAGCTTGAGAGTTGAAGCATTTAGGAAGTAACCACCATTGTGAATCCCGGAAACTGCAAAAGAGCTCAATAAAGGCCACAGCAAATCAATTGTTAGTTTTTTCATCTTTAACTCTTTGCACACTACGTAATGTTTCGTCTGCAACAATTGTCGTCTGCTTCAATCCTTAAAATAACTTTTCTCTAATTTCTTTACAAAAATATGATCAAGATGACAAACAGTTTGGATCCTGATGAGACGCCGCCTTATGCGGCGTCTCATCTGGATCCAAACTGTTTAGATAGGTAATCACAGTGTCGCCGCTAGCGTGCAAAGAGTTAAAATGCTTTGAATATTCATATTTAATAAAGACGCTATACTGTCTTTTTATTCAAAATGATATCAAAGTATCATACATAATTATGTACTACTGTCGGTTTGTAAGTCTCTACTTTTGGTTTAAAACCGAAAGTAATGACTTTCACTGATATCAATATCAAGCTTGTAGAGATTTTCAGAAGATTATTATTTGAAGAAATTGTGAATACACGATATCCATTCATGCTATCTGACCGGGGCAATGACTTATAGACCAGTTATATGGTGGTTCGACTTGAATTATAGCGTATTTCTATTTCAAACCTCAGAGTCAACCTGTGTCCTAGAGAGGTTGGTTGTCACTTTGGCGACTCGTTGTAAAAGCGTTTAATATTCTGAGAAAAAATAGATGACTGCTCACCAAGAGTGATGATTTCTTTGATAAATGAGACACAGTTTATGGAAATCGGTGGTCAAATAAGCTTTCAAGGACGATCGTAGTGAATGAACCCAACGATTTTTTAGCATATTTCTGACGGAGGTGAATACCTTTTACCCATTATTATATTCAGCAGGGGTGTTCGCGGAAAAACAAAATCAATTTTTTTTTGGTTGGGTCAGAAAACTATCTTTTGGTATGTTTTAATTAGATACTTATGACATGTGATTAAAAAAATAATGTATTTGTGATTGAGTTGTTGTTATTGAGACATTATAAGCATGCAAAGAGCACCTGTGAGTGGTTGATCCTTAGATGAGATGCTCAGTTACAATGGCACCTGATCTGGATTTTAAAGTATTTGAAAAATATAAAAAAAATTGTCAGTGGCTTGTTCAAAGGTTTGCTGTGTCATTTACAAACATATAAATCAGTGGCATCTTTACAGTCCTCCCTCTTATTATTTAGCTTGGAACTAAACATCCTATAAGAACTTCGCAGATATTTAAATCTTTTCTCCATAAATATTCATGTAAGAAATACATGTAATAACATATTCATAGATGGATTTTAAATATGGAACATGAAAACAGGAATTTTAGGCTATGGCAGAAACTGTAGAATCATATCTATATTATTTCATTAGCAAACAGAGCAGGCTATGAATTGATCAGAGACAGGTCCTATAGGAACACAAAATCTCAGTGCATTGAAATATACAAAGCTTGAAATAAACAAACTTAGTAGAACATTTCGGTTGGCCTAAGTAGTGTATAGATATAAAGCAGAGAATATCTTTCTAGTGTGTTAGTATGCCTGGTCCAGGATACAGAGTGACAATTTAACCCTTACTGTGTGGGACACAAGTCACTAATGTCCTTTGCAAACAGTGTAGACCCAGATGAGAGGGCTCCAAGAGGAGCCCTCTCATCAGGGTCTGCACTGTTTGTCATGTTTCTTTTTCCCTAAATATTCACCATAAGCTTGGCCTGTTTGAATTTTGGAATAGTCCATTTGAAAAGTCATCGTTGTAAGGGTTAACTCTTTGCACGCTATCGACAAATTTGTGATCCCTTATAATAACCAATTGAATCCTGATGAGACATGGAGCAACTCAAAGTCTCTTCAAGATTAAAACAATTTGACACTTTGACATGTTTTAATAGAACCGAAGGAAAAAATAAAATTTCAGAATTGTAGAAAATTTTCAGACAACATCTTTTTCAGACGACATTTACTTTGCATGAAAAGTGTTAACGAGCACACTCAAACAGCGCGCAGTTGACTCGCACAGGAAGTTGGCCTTCTTAAGATAATACATGTAGCCTGTTAGGTGTCCAAGTGTAACTTCCTTATATAGAACAACCCTGTCCTGATCAAACAGATTATGATAGGTAGCTGAAGGAATGAGTAACCCTTTGATGATGAATATTCAAATAGGGTGATCCATTAGTCTTTAACATTACAGTTCATTCAGTATAAAAGGGTAATATACATGTAGTATGATTTGCGAAAGGATTTTGAAGGACACAATGTGCAGAACCTGAATGACAAACATTGCAGAGCCTGATCAGAGTAATCCTCTAGGAGCCCCCTGATCTGGGTCTACACTGTTTGCAAATGCCAGTACATCCATTTCCCACATTTAAAGGGCTAATTAAGATACAAATCACAGATAAATAAAGACTGGCTGTTTAACTTCAGTCAAAAGGGTTGACAGAGTTGTGTTTCATTTAGTACATTTTTCCATCTTCAAATATTTGTCCAATCATACACAAGACAAGACTACAATAGTAAGAAATCACACAGAGCACTGACAGTTCTTAACCCATTCCTCCATAGGCTATTTTTAGACTCTTTGAATGAATATACCCAAAAGAAGCATTTACTAGAGAAAAGTAAAATTTTAGGATTTTGTAGTTGAAACCATTGTGATAAATAAAGCATTTGCTCCTATTGGAGCAAATGCTCTATTTATCACAATGGTTTCAAGAGGTGACTATTACAGAGGCGTAGAAAGGCGTATTTATGGAGGAAAGGGTTAATACAATCGATTGAGGTGTCATCGTTAAAAATGCTATCTGAGTATATCATATCAATGTATTTCAGTTGATATTATGTTGATTGTGATTTTGAAACATTGATATAAATGACGTACATAAATTAATACCAATCTATTAGTTTTTATTAAATTATATGTATATACACCAAAGCAGTGACTTATTTTGACAGAACATATACTTATTGTTCTCCGTTGTTCATGGAAGTTAAACGGATAAAAAAAATTAATGAACCTCCAACCATTTTCAACATTTCATTGAAGAGGTTTGGACTCAGATTTGTTATACCAAAAACATATTAACCATTTACTCCATAAATACACCTTTCTATACCTTTGCAAACAGAGCAGACCAAGATCAGACGGCTCCTATAGAAGCCATCTGATCTGGGTCTGCACTATTTGCTTATAGAATTGTGATAGATATAACTCTATAGTGTTTACTAATACCAAAACATTCCTGTGTTCATGTGCCATTATAAAAATTAATCTAATGAATATTCATAATCATTAATGCCATTATTTCATAATTATGTGAACATTCATGGTATATAGGGTTAATACAATGTATGCCTGTTTCTATCCTATATTACATGTATAAACTTAGGGTGCTGAGATATATAATTCACGGTGCTTTGGTATAAAAACTAGCGAAAAATATCATTATTTTAATTTCTGTATTAATAAATAACCAATCATCTCTTCTGCCCATTGCAATAACGAAATACAGCTAGAGATAGAATATATGAAATCTTTGCCAAAACAGAAACTGAAGAATTAGATCTATATCAGTCCATGAGCAAACAGAGCACACCCTCTGGATCTACTCTGTTCGCAAAGGCATAGAAGGGCGTTTTTATGGAGTAAAGGATTGCAGAGCACCATTCATTGTTTATACTGTTCACTGTTTGTACTGTTCATTGACCCTTGTATTTGTGATGCAGTACAATAATTTAAAGCTATTGACAAACTAACAAAGGACAGTTTCATAACGGTCAGGTCCAAAGTGTATTCAAAATACATGTAATGTGTTATTTCACTTTGATTTATCAACTAAAAAAATTGAAATCTCAGCAACTTGATCCAATTGAATGTGGGAAACTAGTGGACTGGCATTTGCAAACAGTGTAGACCAAGATCATAAAGGTTCCTAGAGGCCGAGCCCTCTGATGAGGATCTGCACAGTTTGCCATTCAAGCTCTTCTAGCAAACTGAATAGACTACCTCTTTAAACCATCACTGACCACTCAGCATTCATTTAAAGTATAAACACAAATATAAAATTTAATGTACTTGTCTACAGCAGTTAAATCCCATTGAATGTCTAAAATGAAGTGATCCATCACATCTCCATCAACCCTTACTCTGATGTGAAAAAATAATATCTGCTCAAATTTTAACCCTTCTCTTGCTGAATTTTAAAATACATTTCTCCTTCTTTTTTCTTTTCTCCTTCTGTTGTATAATTACATATATCTTCACTGTGTACAAGTATTTCGCTGTGCAATCACTGCTGTGGAGTGCACTGGTTGCGCAATCCACTTGTAAATAGTGCAGACCCTGATGAGACAGCTCCTGCAGGAGTTGTCTCATCTGGGTATTCACTATTTACAGGTAGGTATATTGATGTGAACAGCAAGCGAAGGGTTAATCTGGTGCAATTTTGACTGCTTCCAATTTAATCAAACTTCTGAGATACTATCAATTGATTGTCTAACTATATACAAGTTACTCTGCGTTTCATCTGGATCCAATGTGTTTGCAAAAGCAAGTCAGGCCCTGAAAAGCAGGATATGCGGTGGTCTAGTGGTAACGCGTTTGACTACCAATCTGGAGGTCCGAGGTTCAAATCCCTGTCCCTCCCAGAAATTTCAGAGACGCCTTTTTCTCCAATCCGCATCTCCTCTCCACCCAGGGGTTAAAATGGGTACCTGTGAGGGTCACTAGCCGGTACTGCAGTTGCATGATTGCGCCATGTTAGCAGTGCTCAATATTGTTGGTGAATGACTCAATGACCAGGGGAGTAAATGTACAGTCGGCTGAGCAGTCCTTCGGACTGAAAGTAGACTATAACTAGGTACTTTACGTTGATAAAAACAGTGTATGCTCAAATCTTGCAGAAAGCTGTCTTGTCTGGACCCTAGACAGGCCCTGAATAGCAGTATGAGTTGATAAAAACAGTGTAGGCCCAAATCTTGCAGAAAGCTGTCTTGTCTGGACTCTACTGTAACATGGCATCTCCCTATTAGTGCTTAGCATTGAGAAAGCTAAAGAAAGGATTCTTCTGTATAATTGCTACTCTTTCTTGAGCGAACATTACAAGTGATCATTACCCATAAATGGAAAATAAAACCATTGGAGCATGGGTTACAAACACACACACACACTGACATTGTCAAACAGTGTAGATATAGACAAACCGCTCCTAGAGAAAACTTCAGGATCAGGGTCTGCACTGCTTGCCTTTAAAATGTAAGCCTATACTTAACCCTTCGCTTGCTGAATTTTAAAATACATTTCTCCTTCTTTACCCATGCCCTGTTGTATAATTACATATATCTTCACTGTATACAAGTATTTCGCTGTGCAATCACTGCTGTGGAGTGCACTGGTTGCACAATCAACTTGTAAATAGTGCAGACCCTGATGAGACAGCTCCTGCAGGAGCTGTCTCATCTGGGTCTTCACTATTTACAGGCAGGTATATTGACGTGAACAGCAAGCGGAGAGTTAAAACAATGCTGGATCATTCCATGTTGAAAATTCAGCACCTTTACTTCGTAACTATTACAGTAGAACCCCTCTAATGCGACCACTTAATGAATAAACATGAGTGTCTTTATAAGCAGGTGGTTCCTTAATGCGAGACAAAAGTAATGCAGAAAGCTCCTAGAGGAGCTTTCTGCATTACTTTTGTCCTGCATTAAGCTACCACAGACTGCAGAATCATATCTACCGGTATACCATTTCATAAGTAAACAGAGCAGGAGTCATCTGATCTGGGTCTACTCTGTGCGCAAAGATGTGTATCTATGATGTAAAGGGTTATATATGCTGATCAAACAATTCCTTAATAGTACATCATACAATACAGGTGTATGACTAGCTGTGGGTGATATTACGTGTTGACATCGGAGAAATCCGGGATCACATGACTGTCATATGATACATGCCGGTATTCCCCTGAAAAAATTGTAGTCTACCAGCTGCATATTACAATTAAAGTAACTTTCACTTCCATTTTCTGTGTGTTTAAATAAAAAGCCTAACAACAACAGCAGAATATCAAACAGCTTTGTTACTCGAATTCTGATTTGGTTCCAAACTATTTGCAAAGGTTTTGTAAAATTTGTCCACATCATTCTAAGGGTAGAATGGTAACCACAAAAAGGTCTGCTGACATCATGATAACATAGGATATGACTAGTAGGATAAAACAAGCCCCTCTAATCCTTTAAATGTGGGGAAAGGAGTATGTTAATATTTGTAAACAGTGTAGACCCTGATCAGAGGACTCCTAGAGGACCCCTCTGATCAGGGTTTGCAGTGTATATCATTCAAAATGCCCAGACAAATTTAAGCCTTTAATACTGAATTGACTCTGCAGTCAAACACTGAAGGACCAGTCCACTTTGAATATTCAGCATTAAACTTGAGAACGAACCCAGACTCAACTAAAAGTTTTATAAGCATTGTGGACCCATATGCAGTTATACAAATGCATCTAGTTAACCCTTTCCCTGTAGTATGTTTATTACAAATTTCAATACCTACTGAATATTCATGGGCAAAAGAGTTATAATGAAATAAGGAAGGAATGGATATTAGAGCCATTTTGGAAACTAAAGAACCAGATCTATCAAATTCCATTAGCAAACAGAGCAGACCCAGATCAGACGGCTCCTCTACGAGCCATCTGATCTGGGTCTACTCTGTTTGCAAATGCCATCATCATGCGTGAAAACACGTTTATATTAGGGAAAGGGTTAATACTACTATTTCTTACATGAATCTTATTGGCTCAAATCTGACCAATCAAAAGCTTGAGAACTCAAATCTGACCAATCAAAAGCTTGAGAACGAACTCAGACTCAACTAAAAGGCTTTATAAGCATGGACCCTGATCACAGTTGATGGGCCTGGCAGACACTGCAGACTCAGATCTGTATCATGTCATAAGCAAACTGAGCAGATGACTGGGAGTCATCTGATCAGGGTCTACTCTGTTTGTGAAATGTTAAAATGGGCATCTATAGAGTAAAGGGTTACAATTTGCAATTTTGTACATGTATACATACATACCACTATGCTCCACTGAGCCCTAGACAGTGAATATTTGTTAGGATATGATTGTTACACTAGATCGAGTGTTTGGTTAACTCTTTCAGTACTTAGACCAATCTTTAATGATCTATGCAAACAGATTGGATCCAGATGAGACAATTGAATAAAATGGTGTCTCATCCGGAACTAAACTGTTTGACATTCTGACACAATTTTTGAAAAGAAACGGAACAAAAAATGTATTTTTGAATTAAAGCAGACAACATTTTTTGCAAACAAAAGACAATAAGTGTCCAAAGGGTTAACCTTCAACAATCTAACAGCAATTGTCTGCTAACATTTGAAAACAGTTTGGATCCAGATGAGATACAGAACAACTTGGCATCTGATCAGGATCAAAACTGTTTGACACTGTGATACTAGTTTTTTAAAAAAGAAATGAAAGAAAAATGTTCTTGTAGAATTGAAGCATACAACAATATCTGCAGATGACAACTGCTCTGAGTGCAGAAGGTTAAATGGCGGGTAAGGTCAATGGCCTATTGTTAAATCCCTCACTTAAGCTATTGAACATACAATTGTAAGTAAATTTCGCCTATAAAAATGGTCATCTGATTAATCTATTTTAACCTGCATGTCTCAGTGAACTCATCCGAACATTTATTTGAGTGTACAGCAAGACCCCGCTAATGCGACCACCTAAAAGAGGTATAATTATGGGTGCTAGATGCAGGTGGTAGCTTAATGCAGGAAAAAAGTAATGCAGAAAGCTCCTTGATGAGCTTTCTGCATTACTTTTGTCCTGCATTAAACAACCACCTGCTCATAAAGACACCTATGTTTGTTCATTAAGTGGTTGCATTAGAGGGGTTGTACTGTACATAGTTTTCATTTGGAACGATGTTTCATGAAGAATGCTAACATTTATTTGAGTGTACAGCAAGACCCCGCTAATGCGACCACCTAAAAGAGGTATAATTATGGGTGCTAGATGCAGGTGGTAGCTTAATGCAGGAAAAAAGTAATGCAGAAAGCTCCTTGATGAGCTTTCTGCATTACTTTTGTCCTGCATTAAACAACCACCTGCTCATAAAGACACCTATGTTTGTTCATTAAGTGGTTGCATTAGAGGGGTTGTACTGTACATAGTTTTCATTTGGAACGATGTTTCATGAAGAATGCTTTTGCCGATGTGGATGTGATCTTGGAAAAATGAAAAATTATTTGCAAATTGCAAAGAGTGCACACTGTGATCAGTCGGCTCCTTCAGGAAGCGTCTGATCTGTGTCTACCTCAGAGACATAGAGAATAATAGCTTAGTGCCGTAGATGGGACGCTTTATCCGACGATGGGAGAAAACGTTGAGGCGAGGCTTGCCGAGCCTCAACAGTTTTCTCTCCGAGTCGGATAAAGGCGTCCCATCTACGGCACTAACCTATTATTCTATTTATCCAGTCAATTTAGTTATATCTTTTTTCATAGACTCATAAAACATACGAATATTGAAATAATTTGCATTGAAAATGCGGTTTTTCGATCAACGGACCTCCCTTTTCATTTCCATTCTAGAGACGTAAATAATGAGCTACCGCAGAGGAAAATAGTTTCGATACTTACATTACAAGAGGGGAAAACGTGGTTGAATTTGAAAAATAAGATCATTTGAATCGAGAGTCGATATGTTAATTCAAACAGACATGATAATATTCTCCCGGAGGCTCTCTGGTCAAATTCTAGTTCCGTCGTCTCGGTTTCTATTTTTAGATAGGGCTAACGTCACTCATAAATCGATGGAACTGAACAGCCTATATTTAGGTCTATGACAATCACCGCCCCTGTAAGAGTGTATCAATCAAATTATTATAAGAGTGAAAAGAAAATATTTACTATTTATCTGTAAATCTTTGCTCCTTGACTTGATTTTTATCAAAAACGCGTTTCGCCAGCGGTGAATTAAATTAATAAAACTGATAAATCAATGTCACTTTGCCATCTAATCAGGGTCTGCTCTGTTTGCTCCTGGAACAACACAGATATGATTCTACAGTTTTTGCTTTGGCAAAAAGTTTATGCCATTTTAAATTGACTGTATGTAATTAATTATTCATGATGTCATCATTTCTTACATGAATATTCATGGAGCAAAGAATTGATCCTCATCCACTGTGTGACACCTGACTCACATTTGCAGTTAGCTTGGATCCTGATGGCGTGTTTAGTAACTCACCGCCTCATCAGTGAGTATCCCAGCTGATTGATACTCAATTAACAGTTTCTCAAATCGGATAATATTAATTAGATTATTTTTTATAATGGCATATAAACACAGGACATTTTGGCTCAGGCAAATACCGGTATTTAAATACCATAAACAAACTGAGCAGACCATGATCAGACAGCTCCATCAAGAGCCATCTAGGTCTTCTCTATTTGCAAAGATGTGAAAAGGCATTTCTGTGAAGTAGAGGGTTAAACAATGTCTCCCAAAAAGCTAGCTTCCCGGTAAGGAGAATTTAAAAGCTAGCTTCCCGGCAAGAAGAATTTAAAAGCTAGCTTCCTGGCAAGGATGATTTAATAGCTAGCTTCCCGGCAAGGAGAATTTAAAAGCTAGCTTCCTGGCAAGGAGAATTTAAAATCTAGCTTCCTGGCAAGGATAATTTAAAAGCTAGCTTTTAGGCATGGAGAATTTAAAAGCTAGCTTCCCGGCAAGGAGATTTGAAAGCTAGCTTCCCGGCAAGGAGAAATTAAAAGCTAGCTTCCCGGTAGGAACTATTTTAAAGCTAGCTTCACGGCAAGGAGAATTTAAAGTACTTATTTCCAAAAACAACATCCCCATTACAGAATAAATTTATTAACCCTTCGCTTGCTGAATTTTAAAATACAATTCTCCTTCTTTACCCATGCCCTGTTGCATAATTACATATATCTTCACTGTGTACAAGTATTTCGCTGTGCAATCACTGCTGTGTAGTGCACTGGTTGCACAATCAACTTGTAAATAGTGCAGATCCTGATGAGACAGCTCCTGCAGGAGCTGTCTCATCTGGGTCTTCACTATTTACAGGTAGGTATATTGACGTGAATGCAAGCGAAGGGTTGATGTTACAACAGAACTACAGATAAAGGGGTGGGTCTCGGGTGCATACCCAAATACTAAATTCTCCATTTCTCCACCAAACCCTATACTCAGTAACCATTCTTCAGAATCGTCTCTTCCAGACAATTATAAAGAGTGGTCCCAGTATAGAGTAACGTGGAGAAATAAAGAAGCTATTCCTGAAAATGTTTTAACCCATTCCCGCATATTGACGCCTTTTGACGCTTCTGTAAAAGTCACTTTGTGAAACCATTGTGATAAATAGAGCATTTGCTCCACAGGAGCAAATGCTCTATT
The DNA here is from genome assembly GCA_963576725.1 of Azorinus chamasolen. Taxonomy (NCBI): domain Eukaryota; kingdom Metazoa; phylum Mollusca; class Bivalvia; order Cardiida; family Solecurtidae; genus Azorinus; species Azorinus chamasolen. Next base: position 20,174,063 of record OY755242.1, read on the forward strand.
TATCACAATGGTTTCAAAACTACACAATTCTGAAAAAATCCTTTTCTCTAGATAATGCTCCTTTTTGGTAGATTTAATCAAAGAGATTAGGTCTATAAATAGCCTAAGTGGGAATGGGTTAATGTATGCATCTTATCTGGAGCTCTGTTACAAGATTGTAGCCCCTGTAGCTGTCCTAATGTTGAAACCATGACAAAATGTTATCCCTCAAGTCCCAATATGACACCAATGCCAACAAGATGACACTATAGCTGTGGAAATATCTCAACATTTGTTTTCTTTGAAAATCAGACACGCTAAAATAAAAGCAGTTTAAATTCTGCAGTAGATGAAAACACTGCCACAGCAGGATGACAAATGAAAAACAACCCTGTATATGCTTACAATATTTGTGCAATAGAGAAGCCTTGAAAAATCAAGAACTTCAATGTTAAATAAATGTTTTAGTCTGTGTAGATAGGACTATCGTAACTACCCTAAGTTTTCTGAACTGTTTGTAAAGCTGAATAATGCACATTGCTACCATTTAGATAAATTTGAATTAGACTGACTTAATAGCAAACAGACTAAATGTTATTCAAATGGCTTCTTAAAGATCCGTTTGATCTTGGTCTGCATTATCTTCCTAGGTTTCTCTGTCTGAATACATAGGGTAAGTATTGTAGTGTATGGTAAATGACAATTTGCCCATATTCTCACGATTTAAAGCTTTCGTTTCTTTACTCCAGTGCAAAAATCTTAACACTCAACTGAGCGTAACTGTTATACAAGATGAGCCATTATCCAGATATAAAACTTGTCGTCTGCTAAAATATTTCAAGGGTGTTGGCTTCAGTTTAAAACCTTTGTCCCTTATGTCCAATGATTCTATGAAGATTTTAGTTTTGATCCTAATCCGATTCTAAATTACTTGGTATCTGATCTGGATTTACAGGTGGTGAATTTAATACTGAACATTGAGTCCTAATTACCTCAGACATCCTTGGGCAAATAACGCAGAACAGGATCAAACTGAAGGTCAAGGTCTACACTATTTATTACTATGTCAGTCTATTTAAATATCTCAAAATAGTGCCAGAATAATGGCAGATTGACTTATTAAGCTCTAGAGACCTATCTCAAGGGGAGATTGGGATGTGCGAATACTTTGAGTAATTACGGTTTAACCCTTAATCTGTGCGAATAGAGTATATAAAACCTACGCAAACAATGTAGAGACACATCAAAGGCCTCCTGGGGGAGCTGCTTAATCGGGATCTGCACTGTATGTCATGATATTTATTTTCTTCAGTGATAAATTTTGATACAACATTTTGTTTATTTAATATTCAAAAGGGGAGGAGTCAGTTTTAATAATTTCGCATATTAACCCTTCGCTTGCTATTCGCGTCATAATATACCTACCTGTAAATAGTGAAGACCCAGATGAGACAGCTCCTGCAGGAGCTGTCTCATCAGGGTCTGCACTATTTACAAGTTGATTGTGCAACCAGTGCACTCCACAACAGTGATTGCACAGTGAAATACTTGTACACAGTGAAGATATATGTAATTATGTATACAACAGGACATGGGCAAAGAAGGATAAATGTATTTTAAAATTCAGCAAGCGAAGGGTTAAGAGTTAATACATGTACTGTAGGCTAGACTTATGCAGGCAACATACAACTGTTGATGAACCAGTCTCTACCAAATGCAAAGAAAATAAACTCATAGTACAATATGGTACTATACATGGTTCAATACTTTAGCTCATGAATATTCATGCAAAACATATTCACTTTATAAATACAGTAAAACCCCAGGGTTTTCCCTGACCCCCTATTTCTATTGAAAAGACCCTTACATTTTACAAATGACCTTCAAAATAAAAAGGGTCTGTTCTTTACTTTATAGAGAGGGGGTCCAGAGGACCCTCAAAGTGGACTTTTTGAAGGGGCCAAGGGAAAACCCTGAACCCCTGAACCCCACTAATGCGACCACCCAAAAGAGGTGTAATTCTGGGTGCTAGATGCAGGTGGTAGCTTAATGCAGGACAAAAGTAATGCAGAAAGCTTTCTACATTACTTTTATCCTGCATTAAGCTACCGCTTATACAGACAGTCATGTTTATTCATTAAGTGGTCGCATTAGAGGGGTTCTACTGTTTAACTAGAGCTACAGAACTTTAAAGATGCAGGTGATGACATAAATATTAATTAGCTCATTTTTATACCGGTATATGAACAAGAACAATATTTAATGAGGCAAAATCTGTAGATCTTAATAAGCAAATACAGGTGAGACCCCTGATCAGACATCATCTGGTTTGGGTCTGGTCTATTTGCAAAGCTGTCAAACGGCATTTCTATCAGGTTAAGGGTTAACCAAGGATGGACCATTCCATTTTGAAAATTCAGCTATCTAATTACAGTAACACCTCTCTATAACGGCCACTAAATTGTGTTAATTAGTTGGTATTTAGGACAGGTTGCTGCTTAAAGCAAGGTGAAAGTATTAAACAAAACGCTCCTATAGGAGCGTTCTGTTTTACTTTCACATTGCTTTAAGCAGCTACCTGCCTTCAACACAAAATATTTGATGTAATTTAGTGGCTGTTATAGAGAGGTTTTACTGTATTTTCATATGCAAACAGAGCAGACCCTGATCAGATGGGTCCCAGGTGAGATGTCTGATATGGGTCTACCCAGTCTGCACAGGCTGTATATATGAGGTAAAGGGTTTATATATTTTCACGATTTAGTCCAACCAAACATACATGAGATCATAATTTTTGTAAGCTGTCGACACTCCTAGCCTGCCCGGAATGAATTCATGATATAATATTTGGAAAGAATTTATATCAAGATGAGGTGTACCGTAACTAAACGTCTCCTCAGGGTCCAAAGTGTTTGTATTTTAGAAGAAATAGACGAAACACCAAGTTTGACACTTGAATTGATGAAAACAATAAAAAATGTAACTCTTAAGCATGCTTGATGACCTATGACCTATGTGATGATGTATGCACACAGCTAGGATCCAGAGTGACACACAGTAACAAGGTGTCTCATCTTTGATAAATTGACTGCACTTTGAAAGAAGTTTTATCTCTCAGAATTGAGGTAAAGACGATTTTTCAGATGCAGTAACTCACATTCTAACACCTTTGCAAACAGAGTAGACCCATATCAGATGGCTCCTGTAGCAGTTGTCTGATCAGGATCTGCTCTGTTTGCTTATGGAATATTATAGAACTTCATTCATGGCTAAAACTTCCAAATGTTAATGTGACATAACAAACACTGAGTCAATGAATATTAATGAAGTGATACATTATTACATGAATATTCACGAGCGAGGATAACGATTAAGTAGAAGATAGAAAACGTCTCACCTGTTTTAACTGATAGTGGGGTGTCATTATCAAAAACATATTTCCAGAGAGTTTGTATATCCACACTAACACAACTATATCATCCAACACTCATACAAAAATGTCAACAGTCTTTCCCAATTTGACAGCTCAACTACATGTAGCATGAGCGGTAACTGATGCTAGAGGGAGGTTTACTGTTTTGTTCCATTTCAATGGGTATTTGACCTAAAAAGGAATAACCCGCACACTTACTGGGCTGTGAACAAATTCCTAACCTTTATCAACAGATTGGATCCAGATGTGTCACTGGCGCAGGTGACGCCTCATCAGGATCCAAACTGTTTGACACGCTCATTAATAGTTTTGTAAAGAAGTGAACAAAAATCTACTTTGAAAACTTCAGCAGACAGGCAATTTTGCATATAGGACAATTACTTTATGTTGTAAGAGCTAGCACGGTACACCACCCAATATTATTTACACTGTTATTTACGTCTGACTTGACTCTCATGTCCGACTATTATTGGAATATGAATCACTAAGTCATGACCATATTGTGTCATGGAAGAGAAACACACCTGGTCATGCTTCACATACACTGGAAATTATATATAAATGTACATGTTTGTTTATATCTTGTTCATGTTGTCTGCATACAAATCTGTGGTATATACATATATAAAACTTGTAGTCAGCTTAAGAAAAAGATGTCTGCTCAATTCATAAAATGCTTATGTTCCAGCATTTTCATTGATTGCTGTCACAATGTTACTTTTTTCATCTTGACTAGATCATGATTCGCCGATTTACGTAGCATGTCACTTTGATCTGGATCCAAACATTTTATCAATGCCAGTCTATTAGCTCTTTGCATGCTAGCCATTAATTATTTCTAGATTACTTAACCCTTTCCTCCATGAATATTCATGTAATAAATGATGATATCACGAATATTAATTAGATTAATTTGTTATAATAGCACATGGACACATGATTTTTGGCCACGGCAGAAACTTTAGAATCATAGCTATATTGTATCATAAGCAATCAGAGCAGACCCTGATCAGACGGCTCCTATAGGAGCCGTCTGATCTGGGTCTACTCTATTTGCAAAGGCGTAGAACGGCATATTTATCTCTTTGCACGCTAAGTAATTTTTCGTCTGCAACAATTGCCGTCTGCTTCAATTCTTAAAATAAACTTTCTCTCAATTTTTTGGCAAAAATATGATCAAGATGACAAACAGTTTGGATCCTGATGAGACGCCGCATTATGCGGCTTCTCATCTGGATCCAAACTGTTTGCATAGGTAATCACAGTTTCGCCGCTAGCGTGCAAAGAGTTATGGAGTAAAGGGTTAATGAGGACACAGTCTGGATCCCCATCTCATTAGCAGAGACCCTCTGATCTGGGTTTAAACTGTCTGTAAGTGCTTGTACACTCATTCCCCACAAGAATAAGTTTGTCCACTTAAGTTACGGAAGGGTTAGAATTGAGGCTACCAGGTAAAATGTAATATCCAAATATAGCACAAAACAAACAGTGTCTGGGTACTCTATTGTGATATTGTCATATCAGTGTCAGATTGAAACAATGTCTGGACCAACAAGATCAGTCCATCCTCTATCAAATGTTGAATGTAAAACTGTCGTAAGTGCAATCTATGGTGACCTTTGTAAACGGTCTTGATCCAGATGAGATGCCAAGTAACTCAGCATCTCATCAGGGTCCAAATTGTTTGACACTCTGATACACTTTTCAATAGAAATGGAAGAAAAAAAGACCTTAGATAATTGATTAAATTTTAATGCTTATATTTTAGATAAATAATGTAGTTTTTACAGTCTTGCACCAAACCCTTGATATGTGGACCATGTAGACCCGAGACAGACTGACACACACACACAAAAAAATTCTTTTGTAACAACCTGTTTGAATACAGAGGTATTACCATATACTAAACAAAACCATTGGTATGGTAACGCTTTAACTCCTACAACACTGTGTTTTCAAATGGACCCTTCCAGATCTGACATTGAACTGTCACATGCGGATTCAATAGATGAAAATTTTCAATAAACTGACAAATATGGTAAACACTAGTGCAGACCCTGATCAGAGGGCTCTATCGAAATGGTGTAAAACTGAGTTATTCAGCAGATGAATTTGTTTGCCAATGACAATGTGTGCATAGAATTAGAGCTGAACTTTGGTCTCATGACTCTTAATGTAAGACAAATTGAATATCAAATAGGTGAACTTTAATAATGGTATAGTTGGACACAGAAAGTTTACTATAATTTATCATCAGATGAACAGTAGAACCCCTCTAATGTGACCAATTAATGAATAAATATATGTGTCTATATAAGCAGATTGTTGCTTAATGCAGTACAAAGGTAATGCAGAAAGTTCCTCTAGGAGCTTTCTGCATTACTTTTGTCCTGCATTAAGCTACCATCTGCATCTAGCACCCAGAAGTATACCTCTTTAAGGTGTACTGTATATTATTTCATATGCAAAAAGAGCAGACTTACTTAGATGGTCTCTATGGGAACCATCTGATCTGCGTCTACTCTGTTTGAAAAGGCGATAAAGGGCGTATCTATAGAGTAATAGGTTAAATGACAATACGTTATCACTTAGTATTGTCAACATCGGTATCACATGATGACAGTACACTGGGATGAAGACGGGAATTTACCTTTATATAAATACAATGTAGTACAGAGAGATTTAGTCACTGCTGGCTAGACGGAAAGAGTCAGAGAGTCATCTCAATGACATAAGATATGGAAATTTCATCCTTAAGAAGAAGTACTCCTTTATTTCTCAACCAATTCTTTATTTCTCCATAAAACCCTCTGTAGTGACCACTCTGTCAAATCAACAAACATTAGGTTATTAGTTGTAGTAAGTAAAAACTTGCAGGATAATTGCAGTTCTGTGATCTTTAGTAAGAAGATAGGCCCCTGATCCATTTGCAAAATGTTTTAACATTATTTATAAACTTCCCCACAATATTGTAAGAGCTATCCCCATTTACTTCTAGTATAATATGTTAATTACCCTAAGTATCCCCATTTACTTCTAGTATAATATGTTAATTACCCTAAGTATTCAGACAGACAAACGTAGGCATATTATTTCAGAATCTTTCAGGTAATTAGGTATATCCACAGAAATAAAAAACAGTTTTCATCCAGACACGGCATGGGGAAAACTGATGATCTTGAGCAAAGCTGTTATTGCATTATAACTCTCATTGTTATCACATTAAAAAGTAACAGATGTGTAAACAGAGTAAACCCAGATCAGATGGCTCCTGTAGGAGCCATCTGATCAGAGTCTGCTCTGTTTGCTTCTGATTTAATAAAGATCTGATTCTGAAGTTTCTGAAATGGCCATTTTTTGCCTGTGTTTTTAATGCTATTATCCACCTCATTAATATTCATGATGTTATCATATCTTGTATGAATATTCACGGAGTAAAGGATAAAATGTTCAGCATTCAACGATTTAAAACTGTAATAAGTAACAATGTAATAATGTTAGTATTTTGAATTACATTTTTTAATACATGAAAAATCAATGAATTACATGTACATGTAAATATTATAATATATCAGTATAAATGTTTCTAAGAAATATCCTGTAAAAATATTTATTTCCAGTCACTGACATAAAAGACTTCAAACATGTTTCCATTTTCACAATAGAATCTGCCTCACTTACAAAAAATAATGTCTATGATGGTAGAGAATTTGGCAGATGTAAAAGTTTGACATTTTTTTAATACTTACAGAGATGGGCATATATAACTGATACAATTCTAAGCAACTGTACTTTAGAGAGTAGTGTACCCTGTAGAAGAACTTGCATAACCCCTGAGGCTGAGGTGGGCCTTACTCCATAGATATGGTATACCTTTTAAGACAGTTGCAACAGAGTAGACCTAGATATGAAAGCTCACCCATGTGATCATGGTCTTCTCTCTGTTTGCTTATAAAATACTACATATCTGAATGTACAATTTCTGCTATGGGCAAACATTTCAGTGTCACATGACCTTATACAACTTCAGATAATTAATATTCATGATGTCAATAATTCTTACACAAATATTCATGGAGTGTAAGGTTTTGAGAAACTATTGACTGAGTGTCAAACAGCTCTGATCCTCATCTGAATGCAAGCTGTTTGTAAATGTGTGTCATTAGCCAAGCTTAGTGGGATAAGGAGTGAAATAACATATTTGAAATATTATCTGTAAAATGGCAATACCTCATTCAAAATTTGATATGAAGGAAACAAATCATAAGAAATTCACACATCACCATACTTAACCCTTTCCTCCATAAATACGTCTTTCTACGCCAGTGTAAAAGTCATGATCACCTGTTAAAACCATTGTGATAAATAGGAGCAAATGCTCTATTTATCACAATGGTTTCAAGCTACAAAATTCTAAAAGAAATTCCTTTTCTCTAGTTAATGCTCCTTTTTGGTAGATTTATTCAAAGTGGTTGGATCCCAAAATAGCCATGAGGGAATGGGTTAACTCTTAGTATTGTAGTTGACCAAAATAGTAATAGGAGTCTACTGTCAATATATAAGCTTGTATCTATTTCTCTTAGAAATACAGTCATAGCATTAAACATAGATCCTGATCAAATGCCTAAAGCATCACATTTGAATTCAGACAGTCTACAAAAGGTCTCAACATATCTGATAGCATGCAAAAAGCTGGGGGAAAAAACTATTGGATTTAATATTCTGTATCACTTTCCCTTCTACATGTATGAGTTTCCTTTCTGACACTGAGTCACCAGTACAAAATTCTCTAGAAGCATAACTCATGGGAATGAGTCTTTGGAATGGAGTATCATGCTCTACATATTCGGAGACCCAATTTCCACTCTTCAATGATTTATAAAGCTGTTTACGGTCAAATTGGCACTGTTTTAACCCTTTCCTTGTTCTATGTTTATTTCAAATTTCAATACCTACTGAATATTCAAGAACAAAATAGTTATAATGAAATATGGAAGTGGAACATTGTAGCCATTTTAGAAAGTAAAGAAACAGATCTATCAAACTCCATTAGCAAACAGAGCAGACCCTGATCAGACGGCTCCTATAGGAGCCATCTGATCTGGGTCTTCTCTGTTTGCAGATGCGTGAAAACGCTTTTATATGAGGGAAAGTGTTAAAAGAACTAAATACAGCCTACTTCATAAAGACATTGATTCGCTGATACATTTGCATAGATCAGACAGCTCAGTTAAAATTTTCATCTGTTTGCAATTAAGGCTATCAAGATTTTGCTGCATTATCATGCAAAGATTTAACCCTTTCAATGTCAGAAAGGAGTGTACTGGCATTGGCAAATAGTGAAGACCGAGAGCCTTCTGATCTGGGTTTGCACGGTTTGTCATTAAAATACTCTCTTATATTATACAGGCGTGTACTGAATGGACTCATTTAACCCGTTACCCCACAAATACCCCTTTCTACGCCTTTGCAAACAGAGTAGACCCAGATCAGACAGCTCCTATAGGAGCCGTCTGATCAGGGTCTGCTCTTTTGCTTATGGATATAATATAGATCTGATTCTCTAGTTTCTGCCTTGGCAAAAAGTGCATGTGTAAGTTTACCATTTTTTAAAAATTATCTAATTAATATTTATGATGTCATTATTTGTTACATAAATATCTATGGAGTAAAGGGTTAACAATGATTGAATCATGATGGACCATTCCACTTTCACCCTTTCCTCAATGGGCTATTTTAAGATCCAACCACTTTGAATAAATCTACTGAAAAGGAGCATTAATTAGAGAAAAGGAAACTTTTTAGAATTTTGTAGTTTGAAACCATTGTGATAAAAAGAGCATTTGCTCCTATGGAGCAAATGCTCTATTTACCACAATAGTTTCATAAAGTGACTATTACAGAGGCGTAGAAGAGGAAAGGGTTAAAATATCAACATTGAACGGCTATAGGCACACATTGTTTTTGAGTGGCCTGAGTCACCAGATAAGTCTGTAGTCATGTGCACGATATACCATGTATTCAACCATCGATGCAATAATACCATAAATAATTCAGCGATAAAACCATCTACAGTCTTTCTTTTAACGGTAAATACATGTAGTTGGTGAAAATATATGCCATTTATTCAAACAATTCCCTAATGAACATTTACATTTGTCACTTCATGAATATTCATTAACTTAATATATATTGATGATGTAAAATATATTTTGCTTTGACAAAAAACTGCAGGATCAGATTTCTGTAATGCCAAAAGCAAACAGAGCAGATTCTGATCAGATGGCTGTTACAGGAGCAATCAGATCAGGGTGGGCGATGTAAGATTGACCCATTCCCTCATATTGACTTCTTTTGACGCTTCTGTAAAAGTCGCTTTGTGAAACCATTGTGATAAATAGAGCATTTGTTCCACAGGAGCAAATGCTCTATTTATCACAATGGTTTCAAAACAACACAATTCTGAAAATGTCATGCTCCTTTTTGGTAGAATCAATCAAAGAGGTTGTATCTAAAAATACCCTATGCGGGAAAGGGTTAAGGAATAATACAGATCTGGCTCTACAGTTTCTGTCATGTTCCATTATAAAAACTCATCTAATTTATATTCGTATTGTCATTATTTCTTATATGAATATTCATAGAGTAAAGGAGGGAAAATCTGTGAATATCTTTACAAACAGTTTGGATCCAGATGAAACAAACAGTAACTCGACAGCATCTCATCAAGCTAGGATAAACTCTTGTCATGTTGTTGAAAGGAAATGGACGAGAATTTTGCAGACAATAGTTCACTCCTTGAAAGCTAAATGTTCAAAGTGGAATAGCGATTGTTTAACCCTTTCCTTCATAAATACGCCTTTCTATGCCTCTGTAAAAGTCACCTGTTGAAACCATTACGATAAATAGAGCATTTGCAAATGCTCTATTTATCACAATGGTTTCAAACTACAAAATTCTAACAGTTACCTTATTCTAGTTAATGCTCCTTTTCGGTAGATTTATTCAAAGTGGTTGGATCTAAAAATAGCCTATGAGTGAATGGGTTAACCCTTTCCTTCATATAAACGCTTTTTCGCGCATCTGCAAACAGAGTAGACCCAGATCAAATGGCTCCCGAGGTTAGGAGCCGTCTGATCAGGGTTTGCTCTGTTTGCTAATGGAATTTGATAGGTCTGTTTCTCTACTTTCTAAAATGGCTACGTTGACCAACCTTCCTTATATCATTATAACAGTATTTTGTCCATGAATATTCAGTAGGTATTGAAATACGGAATAAACATAGAACAGGGGAAGAGTTAACAATATCTGTTTGGTGAAAGGTTATACTTGTGAGAGGATCTTTAATGACACGCAGTTCAGATTCTGATCAGATCTGAGTTGGGTCTTAAAACACTGTTTGCAAATGCCAGTACACTTGTTTCCTGCATTCAAATTTAAGACTTATTGTATGCTTAGTAATTGTTATCTGCTAAAATTGTCATCTGCTGCAATTGTCAAAGTTAACTTTAACCCTTTCCTCCATAAATACGCCTCTGTAATAACCACTTCTTGAAACCATTGTGATAAATAGAGCATTTGCTCCTATAGGAGCAAATGCTCTATTTATCACAATGGTTTCAAACTACAAAATTCTAAAATTTTACTTTTCTTTAGTAAATGCTCCTTTTGGGTAGATTCATTCAAAAAAGGTTGGGTCAAAAAATAGCCTATGGAGGAAAGGGTTAAGTGTCAATGCATGGGTGTAAATGACAATGTGTTACTGACATTTCATCTTGAGCCTTGGAAACGCTACCGCAGATTCGTATGCAAAGAGCGAAATTTCAAAAGGTTCAAATGTCTTGACTTAAACAAACATATCTTGTCATGTCATCTTTGTAACAACCCCACCTCTCTCTCTCTCAAAAAATAAGAAAAAGGATTTATCACTTCCCTTTTCCTGCAAATTTCATGTTTTATTTTCTGAAATGGATTGAATCAGGATCATAGGTTGCATGAAGAATGCAATAGATAAGGATCATATCATTTTCTTGTTTGGTGTTTAAATTGCAAAAACCAAAGACAATGTAACAATGCAACAAGTTGTTTCGCAACTTTACAAGACTGCACTTTTGGTGACGATACAATTATAGTAGGGCAATAGTTATAAGGAGCTTAATATGACATTCGATACCCTTTACATCACTGACACGCCCACTTTATAATTGTAAGTGGCGTATCATGTTAATGTATCATTCTCATAAAGGTGGAAATATTCTTAAAAAAAGCTTGAAACCCAAACAAATGACTTTTCTAAATTAACGCTTTCCCTATTCTATATTTAGTCCAAATTTCAATATCTACTGAATATTCATGGGCAAAATAGTTAAAATGAAATATGGAAAAAGGAACACTGTAGCCATTCTAGAAAGTAAAGAAACAGATCTGTCAAATTCCATCAGCAAACAGAGCAGACCCTGATTAGACGGCTCCTATTGGAACCATCTGATCTGGATCTACTCTGCTTGCAGATACATGAAAACATGTTTATATGAAGGAAAGGGTTAAAAATAATGCTTTAGCTGTCAGTGCCAAGTAGTGCTCAATACAAACAATTTGTTCAGCTATAATACATTCACCTCAACAGGATCTAAACTGTTTGACAATCTCGTTGTATTATATTTAACTGTTTCTATGGTACCAGCTAATTATCCCACCATTTATGACTTATGCAAACACTTTGGATCCAGATCTAGCCTACTATTTGGTGGGGTCAGACCGTCTGATCTGATATTCAAACTGTTTGTCACTTAAAGACCCAACTTCTGTAAAAAAAATCAGAAAGAAATTGAATAGTTTTGAAAATATTGCAGACGAAAACTGAACAGATGATAAAATTACTTGCAAATGTTAAATCGAAGAAAATATTCATTGAAGGTTGAAGCTGGTGACATTCTTTAACAGATGACACTTTCTTAGTATGTTGAGAGTTATATGAATATAGGTAACTGAGACTCTAACTCTTTGCACGCTAAGTAAGTTTTCGTCTGCAACAATTGCCGTCTGCTTCAACTCTAAAAATAAAATTTCTCTCATTTCTTTGCAAAAATATGGTCAAAGTGACAAACAGTTTAGATCCTGATGAGACGCCGCATTATGCGGTGTCTCATCTGGATCCAAACTGTTTGCATAGGTATTCACAGTTTCGCCGCTAGCATGCAAAGAGTTAAAGTCCTGTTAAGTAATTGTTGTCTGTAAATGTTTTTAAAATATGTATTCTGCTTCAGTTTTATCAATTTCAGATTTCTTCCTCAATCTTTCATTCAAACACTATCTGTGTATCAAACAGTTTGGATCCTGATGAGTTGCTGAGTTAACAAGCCTCTCATCTTGATCCAAACTACCTGCATCTTGATCCGAACTACCTGCATCTTGATCCGAACTACCTGCATCTTGATATAAACTAGATGCATCTTGATCCAAATTACCTGCATCTTGATCCAAATTACCTGCATCTTGATACAAACTACCTGCATCTTGATACAAACTAGATGCATCTTGATCCAGATTACAGCAGAATCCCTCAAAACGACCACATATTAAAATAAACATGATCGTCTTTAACCCATTACCTCATAGGATATTTTTAGATACTTCTTTGAATAAATCTACCAAAAAGGAGCATTAACTATAGAAAAGGAAAATTTTAGAATTTTGTAGTTTGAAACCGTTGTGATAAAAAGAGCATTTGCTTCTATAGAAGCAAATGCTCTATATATCACAATGGTTTCACAAAGTGACTTTTACAGAGTCGTCAAAAGTCGTCAATATGAGGGAATGGGTTAAAAGCAGGTGGCTGCTTAATCCTGGACAAAAGTAATGCAAACACTCCTATAAGATTTTTCTGTTTGCATTAAGCTCTTATAGGAACTGTTTGAAAAACTTTCATGTTGCATTAAGCTACCACCTGCCTATATGACCCAGAATAACATCTCTGTTTGGTGGTTGTAATAGAGGGTTTGTTACTGTACTTGTTTCTTGATCCAAACTTCTTGTATCTTGATCAACACTACTTGTATCTTGATCAACACTACTTGTATCTTGATCAACACTACTTGTTATCATTATACACTACAGTAAAACCTCTCTATAACGGCCATTAAATTACATCAAGTATTTTGTGTTAAAGGCTGGTGGCTGCTTAAAGCAAGGTGAAAGTAAAACAGAACGCTCCTATTACTTTCACCTTGCTATAAGCAGCCAACTGCCCTAAATACCAACTAATTAACATGATTTAGTGTCGTTATAGAGAGGTTTTACTGTAGTGTGAAAATTGCTTTAACCCTTTATCTAATAAGTATTTACACCTTAGCATACAGAGTACTCAGTAGGCCCAGATATCCGACAGCTCCTGCAAAGCTTTCTGAGCAGGGCCTACTCTGTTCGTTATGCAAGACCTGATTCTCTTCTGTTTGGCATGGCAATAAAAGTTCTTATTCTATATTCTTAATATAATAATTAATTCAATACTCATATTGGGTCACAGATGTCTTGTACAAATATTTACCAGATAAAAGGTTAATAGTGTATGTACTCTGTGTAGGTTGTGCATTTGGGGATTTCATATTATGAGCTGATCGATTCAAATTTCAACAAACATTAAGCTGAATACAGTCGATGAAAGCAGCAAAAAATATAAAATGTTTGTAAAGACAGATAAAGAGATGTTGGTGAAACTTCACACAAACATCATCAGCATAAGCATACAAGTTATTTACTCTTTGCATGCCAGTGGCAAATTACAGATAACCCCTGTAAAAAGTTTGGATCCAGATTAAATGTCAGGTAACTCAGCATCTCATCAGGATCCAAACTGTTTGACACTTTGATTGCATTTCTGAATAGAAAATAAAACGAAAATTCCTTTCAAAACGGCAGCAGACAACAATTTTTTGAGTCAATAATTAATTAACTCTTACTTAACTCTTACTCTGTCACTGTAGTGTTACACATTTACTCTGTTACTGGTGTTACACTGTTACTCTGTTATTAGTGCTACACAATTACTCCATTACTATTTGCTCAGTTACTAGTGTTATAGTTACTCTGTTACGTCATATGGTAGTTATTCTGTTACTAGTGTTAAACAGTTACTCTGTTACTGAGTGTTACAGTTACTAGTGTTACACAGTTACTAGTGTTACACAGTTACTCTGTTACAAGTGTTACAGTTACTAGTGTTACAGACTTACTCTGTTACACAGTTACTAGTGTTACACAGTTACTCTGTTACAAGTGTTACAGTTACTAGTGTTACAGACTTACTCTGTTACACAGTTACTAGTGTTACACAGTTACTCTGTTATCAGTGTTGCACAGTTACTCTGTTACTAGTGTTACACAGTAAAACTCTGTTACAAGTGCTACACAATTACTCAATTATGTATTGCTCAGTTACTAGTGTTATAGTTACTCTGTTACACGTTACTCTGTTACTAGTGTCACAGTTTCTCTGTTACTGAATGTTATACAGTTACTCTGTTACTAGTGTCACACAATTACTCTGTTACTGAGTGTTATACAGTTACTCTGTTACTAATGTTACACAGTTTCTCTGTTACTAGGTGTTATACAGTTATTCTGTTACTAGTGTTACACAGTTACTCTGTCACTGAGTGTTATACAGTTATTCTGTTACTAGTGTTACACAGTTACTCTGTCACTGAGTGTTATACAGTTATTCTGTTACTAATGTTACACAGTTTCTCTGTTACTAGGTGTTATACAGTTATTCTGTTACTAGTGTTACACAGTTACTCTGTCACTGAGTGTTATACAGTTATTCTGTTACTAGTGTTACAGTTACCCTGTTACTGATGTTACACAGTTACTCTGTTAATAGTGTTACACGGTTTAACTCAGTTACTAATTGCTCAATTAGTAGGCAAGTAATGCTGAAAAGAGTCCCTTCAAAGGTAGTCCTGCACTAAACAACCACCTCTTTTTGAGACTGATGTCATATATGAAAGGCGTAAATTTGTTATAAGATTATGATTTACAAACAGTGTAGACCATGATCAGAAGGACCCCTTGTTTCCTGCATTCAAAGGATTAAGTATATATAACCCATACACTTTTTAAATATTTAACCCTGTACTTCATGAATATTCACATTAAAAATAACAAATTAGTTTCATATGCAAACAGAATAGACCCTGATCATACTGCACCAGTATGAGCTGTCTGATCAGGGTCTACTGAGACTGTTTGTAAAGGCATGTGAAGGCATAAGTATGGAGTAAAGGGTTAAACTGCAAATTAAACATGGAAAATTGGTATTGAATCAAAATGAATATAGGATACATACCGAGGATGACAAAGTCTCTGCCCCAGATCCAGGCATAAATGCTAGAAATCTGCTTGCTTCCTCACAAAAAAATCACGGTCACAATGTTCTCAGGTCCTTCGATAAGTATCACAGCTCATTAAAAAAATTATACTTGGTCTATAGACAATTATCACAGTCCACAGAAATAATCCCAATTCCAGGACACTAAAGTAATCCTGAGAATTAAGATCTACTAATATTTTGGATACACTTCTTAGTGTCAATGAAACACTTCCTTGTTTTTACACAAAATCCTCGTCATATGCAAACAAGCTGTCAGTTAATCCTTCCCTTCCTGTAAATAGAAAATAAACCAATCATCCTAACAACTCTTTCATTTAACCCTTTCCCTGTTCTGTATGCATGTAAGAAATAATGACATCATGAATTTTTATTAGCTGAAATTCTATAATATAAACTTTCCAAGGGTTTGTTTTTGCTTTGACAAGAACTGTAGAATCAGATCTATAGCATGTCAAAAGCAAACAGAGCAGACCCTGATCAGACGGCTCCTCTAGGAGCCGTCTGATCTGGGTCTACTCTGTTTGCAAATGCGTGAAAACACGTTTCTATGAGGGAAAGGGTTAACCCTTTCTCTGTTGGATATTCATCATGCATATTCATTAGCTGCATCTTTATAATGAATATGTACACATGAATTTTGGGTATTGGTTGAAACTGTAGCGTCAGATCTATTATAATTTCATAAGCAAACACAGCAGACTCTGATGAGACAGCTCCTAAACGA
Source organism: Azorinus chamasolen (assembly GCA_963576725.1). Classification (NCBI taxonomy): domain Eukaryota; kingdom Metazoa; phylum Mollusca; class Bivalvia; order Cardiida; family Solecurtidae; genus Azorinus; species Azorinus chamasolen. The sequence continues at coordinate 20,190,590 of OY755242.1, forward strand.
GCCGTCTGATTTGGGTATTTCTCTGTTTGCAAGTCCGTAAAAAGCATTTGTACAAAGGAGTGTTAATCCTTTACTCACTGAATATTCATGTAAGAAATAATGTATGTTAACTCTTTCCTCCATAGGCTATTTTTAGACCCAATCTCTTTAAATGAATCTACCCAAAAGGAGAATTTACTAGAGAAAAGTAAAATTTTAGAATGTTATAGTTTGAAACCATTGTGATAAATAGAGCATTTGCTCTATTTATCACAATGGTTTCAAGAAGTGGTTATTACAGAGAGGTAGAAAGGCGTATTTATGGAGGAAAGTGTTAATTAGCTTAATAATTTAATATTAATAATGGAATACAACCAAGAAAACTGTCAGCCCTGGAAAATGATCAGAAGTCTTCTATATTTGAAAATACATGTAGGCTACATGAAAAAATCCATATATGTCTTCAGCACTCACTGGGGAATTGGTGATAGCATTTGTAAACAGTTTGGATCCAGATGAGATTCTGAGTAACTCTGTGCCTCATCAGGATCCAAACTGTCTGACACTTTGACACTGATTTTTTAAAAGGAATCACAGAAAAAATGTATGTGAATCAGTATCCATGCTTATAAAACTTTTTAGTTGAGTCTGACTTTGTTCTCAAGTTTTTGATTGGTCAGATTTGAGCCTTGGCTCAAATCTGATCAATCAAAAACTTGAGAACGAACTTGAGAACGAACTCAACTTGAGAACGAACACAGACTCAACTAAATAGCTTTCCAAGCAGAAGACAATATCTGCAGATGGTCATAATGCTCAGAATGCAAAAGGTTGGTGAATAATTCCAGATAAATAAATGTGCATGTCCTGAAATTACTGAATTGTAATTCTTGATAAATGAATATTTCATATTTTATAAGAATGAATACATGTAAATGATAGGAGTAATACCAGTCACTTTGTCAAGGTGAATATTCTGCAACACTCCCATTAATGATGTAATTCTAGATAAAAAAAACAACTCCTAACCACAAATCATGTATTTCAAAATTTTGCACATGTATTACTTAACCTATTGAAAACTTCTGTTTCAAAGTGTATAAATTATCAATCAATGTTGAACAATATTTGCTGAGTATAATATGAGAGAGGATATGAATGATACATAGTGCACATCCTGATATTAGAGGGATCCTCTAGAATTAGGGGCCACACCTCTGATATATGAGGGCTCCTCTAGGGGCCACATCCCTGATACCAGAGGGCTCCTCTAGGGGCCACAACCCTGATTATTGTCTGCTTCAGGTTTTATTAAAGACAACTTACTCAGTCAAAAACATTTGGATCCTGACAAGACACAGACGTTTTGAGTGTTATCTCATCTGGATCCAGATTGTTAGCAAAGGTTATCACAAATTCACATATGGCAGCAAAAGTGTTAAACTTATGCAAATATACTACGTACTACAGAAAATCTGGATAAAATTTGAAAACAAATATTTAATTAAGTTTCTGATACTGAGTATATCTCATGTTCAAGCGATGTCTGTCTGCTAATAACCCTTTACTCCACAAATACACTTTTCTACACCTTTGCAAACAGAGTAGACCCAGATCAGACGGCTCCTATAGGAGCCATCTGATCAGGGGCTGCTCTGTTTGCTTAAGATATAGTATAGATATGATTCAACAGTATTTACCATGACTAAAAATTCCTGTGTCAATGTGTTATTATAAAAAAATATTCTCATTAATATTCATGAGGTCATTATTTCTTACATGAATATTCATGGGGAAAAGGGATAATGTAAAAACTGATGTTTAACCCTTAACCTGCTGAATAATTAAAATTGGATCCTCCCTTTCTGAATATTAATGAAACAAAAACTTGTATCTAATTATTACTGAAAAAAAGTAGATTTTATAACAAACAGCGCAGACCTTGATCAAAGGGTTTTATCGGGAACCCTATGATCTGGGTCTACATTGCTTGCAAAAGTCTTATATATAAAGTTCCAACACCTTTAGGGTTAACTTAATTACCTTATATCTAAATGTACATGTATTTGTCCCCATAACAATTAACAATTGCATGTCCAATGGTAACATTATGATAGTGAAAATGTCCAATGATAACGATGATAGTGAAAAGATAATGATAACTTAACCCATTACCTCATAGGCTATTTTTAGAACCAACCTCTTTGAATAAATCTACCGAAAAGGAGCTCTAACTAGAGAAAAGGAAAATATTTAGAATTTTGTGGTTTGAAACCATTGTGATAAATAGAGCATTTGCTCCTATAGGAGCAAATGCTCTATTTATCACAATGGTTTCACAAAGTGACTTTTTACAGTCGTCAAAAGTCGTCAATATGAATGAATGGGTTAATGCTGCATAACCTTTCACCTCATAAATATTCATGTAGGAAATGAACACAGGAAGTTTAAGTCACTGAAGAGAGTAGGATCAGATCTATATAGAATTAATAAACAAACAGTCTCAGTTAAGTCCCTGAACAGATGACTTAAAAGCAGTCTGATCTGGCTCTACTCTGTTTGTAAAAGTGTTTTGACAACTGGAGCTAATGAAATATTTTGAAGACAAAGGGTTGATCTTTACTTGATAGAGATTATACATTTAAACAAATTTGCAAAACAGCGTAGACCCAGATCAGGACCAAAATTCTTGTGTTCATATGCCATTATAAATATTCAATTATTCAATATTCGTGATGACACTATCAGAGCTACAGATAAAGATGCATAATAAATTAAATACTAAAATCGTCATTTCTCCACCAAACCTTATAAATGCTGTGACCACTCTTTAGAGTCGTCTGTTTAAGATGATTCTTAAGAGTGGTCATAACATAGGGTTTGATGGAGAAATAAAGAAGTTTAATTCTTGAACACATTTCAATTAATGCATCTTATCTATTTACCTGAAGTATTTATTCAGACAAACTTGAGTAAATACAGTAAAACCACTCTAAACCCATTTACATTTAGTATAAAAATCGATCTTGGAGACAAAATAGTTATAACGAAATATGGACGGTGAAGTATTGTAGCCTTTTTAGAAACTAAAGAAACAGATCTATCAAATTCCATCAGGAAACAGAGCTGACCCTGATAAGATGGCTCCTATAGGTAAGGTGCCATCTGATCTTGGTCTTACTCAATTTGAAAATGCATGAAAAGGACAGGAAATGGTTAATTAGGCTTAACTTAAACTGGACTAATTTTTTGTCAATTTTGTCTTATAGATGAAAAACATATATCATTTTCTTAGTGCCTAATATCCATGGAAACTGTTTTGGTAAAACGAAGGTATCAAATATTCATCAATAAGAGTTATCCTTTAACCTAATCAAAACTCATGTCAGAAATAATGACATCATGAATATCATTCAGACAATTTTTGTACATAACATATAACACAGATATCGTTGGCCCTGGTAGAACCAGTTACTAAGACTCAGATATATTATTCCATAAGTAAACAGAGCTTAATTATCCTGTAGGAGCCATCTGATCAGGGTCTGCTCTGTTTGCTATGGAATAATACAGAGCAGGTCCGACAGGTTTTTGTCCATGTCAAAACTCCCCTTGTTTATAATTATGTAACTATTGAAATTAGTTAATCACTATATATTCATAAAGTTGTTATTTCTTACATAGATGTTTATGACATAAGGTTTTAACAGCAGTTTCCATCCTAATAATATACTCATTCATAACCTACTCATTCACTGTGTAATATTGATTCAATTTGCTTGCAATTAACTCCTTAACTGACAGAAATGCCTAATCAGCAGAGTAGACCCAGACAGGACAGCTCATGTAGGAGCCATTTGATCAGAGTCTGCTCCGTTTGTTTAACCCTTTCCTTCATATAAGCATCTTTTCATGCATTTGCAAACAGAGTAGACCCATAACAGATGGCTCCTGTAGGAACTGTTTGATCAGGGTCTGCTCTGTTTGCTAATTGAATTTCGATCCTGATGTGACACTGAGTTATTCCGCATTTCATCTAGATCCAAACTGTTTGCAAAAGTAATCAGATTCACACAATTTTTTTTTGCAGCAAGCCCTAGGTCTGGCTTTCTGGAAGATAAACTGTAAATGTAATTCTTTGATCTATTATAGTGGTCAATTCTTTGATCTATTATAGTGGTCAATTCTTTGATCTATTATAGTGGTCTAAATCAAGGTACAGTAAAACCCCTCTAATGCAACCACCAAAAAGGGGCATAATTCACATTTGTAAAGGCAGATGGTAGCTTAATGCAGGATGAAAGTTATGCAGAAAGCTCTTATAACTTGTCCTGCATTAAGCAATCACCTGCTTATGAAGACAGCCATGTTTGTTCATTAAGTGGTCACATTAGAGGGGTTTTACTGTATAAGTCTGGATCTAGATCAAATATCAGTTTGCACAAAATGTGTATATGTTGTTAATTGAGGATTAAGTTGTATCCGGGTCGTTTCCATCTGGGTTACACATGATTTAACCCTTTGAACATGAAGACAATTTCACCAGCAAAAAAAAATATTGTGTGCTTCACTTCAGAAAGTATGAATCATTTTCCAACTTTTTTAAAAAATACAATCTGAGTATCAAACAGTTTGGATCCTGATCAGATGTAGAGTTACTCAGTGTCTCATATGGATCCAAACTGTCTGCAAAGCGTTCATGTATTACCAAACAATGTCAAAAGTTTGAGTGCCGTAATCTGAATCTTCTGGGGAATTTTTCTCATCTGCAGTAGAACCTGTGTTAAGTGGCCATTCATTTATTGGATATTGGTGTCTTAAAAAGCAGGTAGTTGCTTAATGCAGGACAAACATAATGCAGAAAGCTCCTATTGGAGCTTTTTGCATTATGTTTGACATGCATTAAGCTACCACCTGTCTTATAGGCCCGTAATTGTACCTCTTTTTGAGGGCGGCTTAGGACAGGTTCTACTGTAATTCACAGTTTGAACATACAATGTAGATAAGATCCCAAGTAACTCTGTGCCTCATTACAGTCCAAACTGTTCCATACTGTGGTAAATGTTGATTTTTAAACAAAAAGTAAGAAAATTAAAAATTGAAGCAGATGACAAATTTTACAGATGACAAAATGTGACAGCAGCAAGGAAGCTAAATAAATGCAATGACATCTTTCTAGTAACATGAGAAGTATCACCAAGTCCCAATGAAATTGCTACATCATGTTCAACTATTTTCCTGCACATTATCATTAAAGCAGTATAGAGATACCCTTTAACCCTTTCCTCCATATGCTATTTTTAGAGCCATTAACCTCTTTGAACAAATCTACCGAAAAGGAGCATTTACTATAGAAAAGGAAAATGTTATAATTTTGTAGTTTTGAAACCATTGTGATAAATAGAGCATTTGCTCCTATATGAGCAAATACTCTATTTATCACAAAGGTTTCAAGAATTTTTTTAAGTGACTATTACAGAGGCGTTGAAATGCGTATTTATGGAGGAAAGGGTTGACCCTTTCGCTGTTGAATTTTCATATAAGAAACAAGCAAGTTCACCCTAATGATATCCCTCGCCAAACAAGTGCTGGCCTCAGTATTTAACTATTTAAGTACAAATGCATGGATGCATGCACGCACACACACACACACACACACATAGAGAGACACACACACATATATGGACAACACCGATCCCTCAGCTTATGGCAGGGGATAATAATGACATCATGAATATTTATTAGCTGAATTTTTATAATTGCATCATTCTGTGCACAGGAAGTTATGGTATTGGTAGAAATTGTTGAATCAAGGACTCGGGTGCTCCCATAGAACAAATGCTCTATTTATCACATTAGTTTCAAAAAGTGACTTTTTCAGTGGTACAAAAAGGCGTCAATATGAGGGAATGGTTTAAAGTTAAAATACAGAACAATCTCTAGAAACCAAAAGATTTAGAAAAGATTTGAAATCGCCCTCCATTAAAATATTAACCCTTTTCCCTGTTCTATATTTTTCCCAAATCAGCACTGAATATTCATGGTCAAAATAGTTATGAAATATGGAAGGCGAAATTTTGTAGCCATTTTAGAAACTAAAGAAACAGATCTATCAAATTCCATTAGCAAACAGAGCAGACCCTGATCAGACGGTTCATATAAGAGCCATCTATCTGGGTCTACTCTGTTTGCAAATGGTAATGGAAGGCGACCTCTTTCTTTAGTTTCTAAAATGGCTGTAATGTTACACCTTCCACATATCATAATTTCTAACATGAATGGAGAAAATGGTTAAGGCCTCACATTCATACTCATTTCAATACAGTAAAACCTCTCTAAACTGGATATCTAGATGAGAAGAATTTAGATATTTTTAGGCCATGAGGTGGCTGCTTAATGCATGGTAAAAATCATGCAGAAAGCTCCTAGAGGAGCTTTTGCATGACGTTCACCCTGCATTAAGCTGCCACCTGTCTCCAAGCTGCCACCTGTCTCCAAGACAAATATCTATAATAAATTGAAAGTTAGTTTAGAGAGGTTTTACTGTATAAAGTTTAGACTCTCAACTTTAGAGACATTTTACTGTAATGTCACCGAAGGTGATTCAAGTATACTGGTACCTTGTTTTCCTTCAAGTAATAATTAGCATAATCATGGCAAACTGATCATGACTGGAGCAGAAATGACAGCATCTGGAGCCTGATCTGTTGCCAGGCAACCAAGTGTTAGGTTAGGTAATTCAGTATTGTCTTCAATTTTTGGCTCTGAAAAACAGAAGATAAACAAAAGCCAAAATTAAAATTTGGACAAAAACATTTCTCACAGAGAGGAGAGATATAATAGGTTGGTAAAATAACATCTAACTTGGGTATATATTCAAACTACGATTAAAGTCATAAAAGAGGGTTGAGATTTAAGCCTTAGATTCCTTCATACAAACACCTTTTCATATCCGTGCAAACAGAGTATACCTAGATCAGATGGCTCCTACAGGATTAAAATCTGCTCTGTTTGCTTATGAAATTAATAGATCTGTTTCTACTAATCCAAAACCTCCTGTGTACATATTCCATAAATAATAAATATTCATGATGTCATTATTTCTTACATAAATATGCTACAGGGGAAGGGTTAACCCTTTCTTCCATAAATACACCCTTTTACGCCTTTACAAACACTCAGAGTAGACCTAGATCAGACGGCTTCTATAGAGCCATCTGATGATGCTCTGCTCTGTTTGTTTATGATATAATATAGACAGGATTCTGCAGTTTCTGTCATGACCAAAAGTTACTGTGTCCATGTGCTATAAAAACAAATGTCTAATTAATATTCGTGATGTCGTTATTTCTTATATGAATAAGCAACAGGGTAAGGATTAACCCTTCGCTTGCTGAATTTTAAAATACATGTCTCCTTCTTTACCCATGCCCTGTTGTATAATTACATATATCTTCACTGTGTACAAGTATTTCGCTGTGCAATCACTGCTGTGGAGTGCACTGGTTGCACAATCAACTTGTAAATAGTGCAGACCCTGATGAGACAGCTCCTGCAGGAGCTGTCTCATCTGGGTCTTCACTATTTACAGGTAAGTATATTGACGTGAATAGCAAGCGAAGGGTTAAGATCATTTTTGTCCATGGAAGAAACTGTAGAATAAGATCTATATCATTTCCTAAGCAAATGGAGCAGAACCTGATAAGACGGCTCCTATAATAGGAGCCATCTGATCAGGGTCTAGTCTGTTTGCGAAGGTGTCAAATGGGATCTCTATCAGGTAAAAGGCTAAATCTATACAGGTGTAACATGATTTCCAAATACTGGTATGCATAATATTTTGAAATATCTGGTGAAATGATGATTTTGTCCCATATAGAAGTATGGTGAGATCTAACATTATCATGTTTCAAACATGGCAGATTTATTGCTTCCACTGAAATTTGTGGTTCAAATATAAATACTCTTTGTACTTAACCCTTTCCCTCATGTAAACGTGTTATCACGCACCTGCAAACAGAGTAGACCCAGATCAGACGGCTCCTATAGGAGCCGTCTGAATCAGGGTCTGCTCTGTTTGCTAATGGAATTTGATAGATCTGTTTCTTTACTTTCTAAAATGGCTACCATGTTCGACCTTCCATATTTCATTATAACTTTTTGTGTGCATGAATATTCAATCCCCTTGCAACAGTACCTGGCATTACAAACGTATCAAAAAATAATCCCAACTTTCATAAAATTTTAAAACTTTTAAAACTTGGATGCCTAATGGATGCGTTTAAGTGGACACCTGGTCTTAAGCAGTCACCTGGTTTTAATCCTTTTCTTCATACATTTGCATTATCACATTTGCAAACAGAGTGGATCCAGATCAGATTAGATCGGAGCCCTCTGATCAGGGTCTTCTCTGTGCTTATGGAATTATATAGATATATTGATTTCTATAGTTTCTGTCATGAATGCCAAAAAAAGCATGACATAATGAATATTAATTAGATTAATTTGTACAATGGCACACAAACACATACATATTTTGGCCATGGCAGAAACTATAGAATCATTAGCTTTATTACTTCATTAGCAAACAGAGCAGACCTCGGATCCGACAGCTCCTATAGGAACTGTCTGATCTGGGTCTATTCTGTTTGCAAAGTCAAATTCATGGAATAAAGTGTACTGTAATTGATACAATTAAAAAAATGTTGTCTGCAACAATTCTTAAACTGAACTTGTCTTACATTTTTTTCATATACCCCGGTATGAATTCAGATTGTGAAACAGATTTAATCCTCTCTAGACCTAGAGTCACTTGATATTTCATATATATAATTTTACAAACGTTATAATGTTTTACGCAAGATTCAGCGAAGAGTTACAAAAGCCGATGAGCAAAACAGCAATATCTTCTGCTAGACTGCACATGACCTTGATACTTAACCCTTTCCTCCATAAATACGCCTTTCTACGCCTCAGTAAATATCACCTGTTGAAACCATTGTGATAAATAGAGCATTTGCTCCTATAAGAGCAAAATTAATGCTCTATTTATCACAATGGTTTCAAATTACAAAATTCTAAAATTTTCCTTTTCTCGAGTTAATGCTCCTTTTCGGTAGATTTATTCAAAGTTGTTGGATCTAAAAATATGAGTGAATGGGTTAAGTAACTCTTAACATGCTAAGTAATTGTCACATGCAAACTGTCTTCTGCTGCAATGTTAAAGGGAGAATTTTCTTATTTCTTTTTAGGGTCTCAAACAGTGGTCTCAAACAGTATAGATCTTGATGAGGTATCTCATCTGGATCCAAACTTGTTGCATATTTAGGTTATCTCAGATTTTCCTGTTAACCCTTTATATGTGGGACATTAGTGTTTTGTCATTTGCAAACAGTGCAGATCCAGATCAGAGGGCTCCCAAGAGACTGTCCTCTGATCTGGGTCTGCACTGTTTGTCATTCAAAGTCATCCAGCAATATTTCTCTGGAACAAATGTCGTAAATACTATAGTTTTGCGCTATGCCCTCGGTTAGTTATTTGAGGTTCACTTTACATGTATACCTATCCAGCATTTACCCTTTTTACAATAAATAATTGTTGTCTGCAAAAATGGTCATCTGCTACAATAATAAATAAAATTCTCATATTCATTATATTTTCTTCCACTTCTCTTCCACAAACTGACAGATATAGGGAAAGAATGCAGTCAGAGGCTTCAAGGATTTTGCTTGAGTATGCATGTTCGTTCAGAATTAAAACTTTTTATTTTTTGCGCAAGAACACATTTTCAAAAACACGAGATTAGTATTTTTGTATTACGTTTAGGTTACAAGACGGGAATGCAGTGAGCCATCTATAGGCTAACACAGGTGTGGGCAGAGGGACACATAACTGTCATATTTGTTTGTGTAGATTATACCAAACATGACACAGTCTTTATCAGAAAGGTAAACATGTACCGCGGGGTACTGAGTCGTATATATTTGAGCTAATATTTAATATCATAGCTCTATAAGACCTAGCTCGTAGCTTACATATACCGACCTTGAACAATTCTACATGTTGAGGATGAATAACACAAACCACCTCACATCAAAAGGGTAATGCTATATTTGCAAGGAATGCAATTGCTACTCTTAGTCTGCTCTGTTCACTGGAGTAACAGCAAGGAATGAAACTGTTGCTCTTGGTCTGCTCTGCTAGAGTAACTGAAATACATGCAATTGCTGTTCTTGGTCTGCTCTGTTTCCTAGAGAAACAACAAGTATTGCATTTGCTGCTCTTGGTCTGCTCTGTTTGCCAGAGTAACAACAAGGAATGCCCTTGGTCTGCTCTGTTTGCTAGAGTTACAGCAAGGAATGCCCTTGTTGCTCTTGGTCTGCTCTGTTTCCTAGAGAAACAACAAGTATTGCATTTGCTGCTCTTGGTCTGCTCTGTTTGCCAGAGTAACAACAAGGAATGCTCTTGTTGCTCTTGGTCTGCTCTGTTTGCTAGAGTAACAACAAGGAATGCTCTTGTTGCTCTTGGTCTGCTCTGTTTGCTAGAGTTACAGCAAGGAATGCCCTTGTTGCTCTTGGTCTGCTCTGTTTGCTAGATTACAGCAAGGAATGGCCTTGATGCTCTTGGTCTGCTCTGTTTGCTAGAGTTACAACAACGAATGCTCTTGTTGCTCTTGGTCTGCTCTGTTTGCTAGAGTTACAGCAAGGAATGCTCTTGTTGCTCTTGGTCTGCTCTGTTTGCTAGAGTTACAACAAGGAATGCTCTTGTTGCATCTTGGTCTGCTCTGTTTGCTAGAGTTACAGCAAGGAATGGCCTTGTTGCTCTTGGTCTGCTGTGTTTACTAGAGTTACAGCAAGGAATGGCCTTGTTGCTCTTGGTCTGCTCTGTTTGCTAGAGTTACAGCAAGGAATGGCCTTGTTGCTCTTGGTCTGCTCTGTTTGCTAGAGTTACAGCAAGGAATGCAATTTAAGCTCTTGGTCTACACTGTTTGCTTGAGTTACAGCAAGGAATGCACTTGCTGTTCTTGGTCTGCTGTTTGCTAGAATAAACAGGAATGCAGTTGAAATTCTTGGTCTGCTCTGCTTGCTTGAGTTACAATAAGGCATGCACTTTCTGTTCCTAGTCTGTCCTGTTCGGAAGAGTAACAGCAAGGAATACACTTGCTGCCATTGGTCTGGTCTGTATGCTAGAGTAACAATAAGCAATGCTACTTTTGGTCTGCTCTGTTTGTTACAATAATGACAATGAGTGTACTAAATTACTAATGTTACTCGTGATCTGCTTTATATGCTACAATAACATCAAGATATGTACTGTACTTTATGCTCTGTTTACTAGCATACCAGCATATACTATACTGTTTGCCTTATTTGCCAATGTATAAAAAAGATAATAACTCTGGTCTTCTAGTGTAACACCAAAGACTAATCTGGGGTATTTGCCTGGGTATGAGCAAAGACTGTACAATGTTTTGTTGCTAGTGAAATAGTACTCTGTTGTGTTTGCTAGTGTAACAACATAGACTGTACTCTGTTGTGTTTGCCAGTGTAAGTAATAGATACAGTACTCGTCTTACTACCAAAGTGTCTTCTTACAACCGTTATCAGGACAGTTTGTTCGCATGACCGAAGACACTTGTCTGAGGTCATGCGAACAAACTGTCCTGATAACGGTTGTAAGAAGACACTTTGGTAGTAAGACGAGTACATGTATCTTACTTGTACGACAGTACGTTGTCGACTTTTAATTTTGAATAAAAATGAATATTTGGCAAATGAGTACATAATGTTTTCCCTTTGGTTCACCCAATTCAAATTACAAAGAAGCCGCTCGTTGATCTCTAAATAGCCACCGGCCACATAGTGGCTCGAGCAGTACCCTGCACGAATAAATCGTGACCCGTGTTTGCAACATACATGTATAGCATGTGTACTAGTATAGCTGGTGTTTAAAACTGTTCGTTACACCTGCTTAACCCAGATCAGATGTTGAGCGATTCGGCTTCTGAGCTGGTTCTGAGCAGTTAGATAGTTCATGTTTAGTCTGCATTTATATAAGTGGAGGCGTTAAAGAAAGCTGCAGACGACATGCTTAGCAGACCCGTTTACACTCCTGATCGGGATTAGTGGAGCGACAATCGTGTTACGTTGTTACTACACAGCATGGAGCACGTGACATTGGGCGATACTTCCAAATGCACGGGCTCGATCCTAGATAGATAGGTCTTAACCACAAAAATCACGTGCGTACAAAAGTGTCCGCTTACAACCGTTATCAGGACACTTTTTCAAAAGCTTTGCTGGGGGTCTGTCGTACAACAACATATACTGTACTCTGTTGTGTTTGCTAGTATAACAACATAGGCTGTACTCTGTTGTATTTGATAATGTAACAGCATAGATAATACTATATTGTGTTTGTTAGTGCGACAACATTAGACTGTACTCTGTTTTATTTGACAGTGTAACAACTTAGATTGTGCTCTAACATGTTTATTAGTGTGATAGCAATTAACTGTACTCTGTTTTATATGACAGCGTAACCAATTAGATTGTACTCTAACATGTTTGTTAGTGTGACAGCATAGACTGTACTCTGTTGTATTTGACAGTGTAACCACTTAGCCTGTACTCTGTTGTATTTGCTAGTGTAACAGCATAGACTGTACTCTGTCTGCATGCTAGCAGAAAATGGAGCATCAGATACTCTGAACTCAGGGTCTACACTTTAGGTAGACAAAATTGTCTATCATGATAAGTGGTTAAGTGATCATAATTGAAAGTGACAGATTTCACACAGTGTGAGGGTTGATGTCAGGGCAAAGTCCAGCAGAGCCTTCACCTGGTGACTGACCCTTCGACACCCAGACCCGAAAAATCTACCCCAGTCTTATTTTTCATCAAAAATGATTCGGATATCTACCCTAATTACCCTGAAAATTCTGACAGAAAAACTTAGAAAATAGCGTAGACCCAGAACAAACTTAGACAAGTAGTGTAGACCCAGAACAAACTTAGGCAAATAGTGCAGACCCAGAACAAACTTAGGCAAATAGTGCAGACCCAGAACAAACTGCTCCTTTAAAGAACCAGTACAAGCACAGTCTACATAATTTGGTATTATGATGTCAAGCTAAAATTTTAAGTGACTGTGTCTCATCAGGATACGAAGTGTTTGACAATTATAAAGACAAGACACAGGAGAAAATATGTAATTTTAGAAATATTGTAGAAGACACAATTTTGCAGAGTATAATTAGTTAGCATGCGAAGAGTTATTGCATAGTGTGTGTGATTCCCTGTCAATTTACACAATACAACATGGCTAAAGTCACCATATTTGTTGATTGAACATAAGGAGGCTTAAAATTTGTTGTCCTAAATATATAATATTTACCGGTAGGTAACATTCTCCCTCAAGGTGATTAAACCACATGTATATATGCTACGTACCACAATGCGCAATGCTTAATATTTTGACACGTTCTGTATTTTGTATGACGTGTATATATTATCATGGTATCCATAATATGGATGATAAACTACTATTTACGTCCTCAATTTAATAAATAAATCTGGGTCTACACTGTTTGCAAATGACAGCCAACTTGTTTCCCTCGCTCTAAGGGTTAACCAACGTATATTATACATTTAATCATTTTAACGCTGAAGTCTCAGTGTAGAATAGTCCATCATTGTTTATTGGAAAAGTCCATACACTATGAAAGGGTAAAATATGTGAGAGTATTTTGAAAGACAATCAGTGCAGACCATGATCAGGGGGCTCCTACAGGGCCCTCTGATCTTGGTCTACACGGTTTGCTAATGACAGCTCACTCATGTCCTGCATTCAAAGGGTTAATCTGATCTATATATACAGTAAAACCTTGATTATTCGAACACTAAAATACGTATTATTATCGATCTTTAAGACAGATGGCAGCTTAATGCATGGTGAAAGTTATGCAGAAAGCTCCTCTAGGAGCTTTCTGCAGAACTTTCATCATGCAATAAGCAGCCACCTGGCTAAAAGGGTCTAAATTTGTTTATACAGAAAATTCGAATAATCGAGTACTGTATATACATGTATATACTGAACATATGGTAATTGATGAGGGATTTAATTTGAGAAAGTAGGCTTTCTAGTGAGGTGTATGACAGTTCAACAGCCATCAAAATATAAAGGGGTGGATTGTAAACAGTTGCTCAAGTATATATGTTACATTACGTCTCAGGAATTTCCACCCAAGTAAATCTTTTAACCTTTATTTCACTATCCATGCCCTAACTCATTTTTTCACACAGCTTGGATCCAGATCAGACACAAGTTACTTGGAGTCTCATCAGGATCCAAGCTGTTTGACATTCAGTCAACAATTTCTCAAAAGTTTGATCGAATTACTTGTAGTGAAACACTAATAGATCCATTGACTTGAGGTGATATTATTATTATACAGCAGGGTAGGGATGAATTATAGCATTTAAACCCCTACAGTGATCAAGCTTTAGCTCTCTATACATATACCGATTCCTGACAATGGCAAATAAAATTGATGAAATGTCAATTAGCAATTTTGATTGTATGACAGTTAATCCGTATCATTACTAACAATTGAAATCACTCTGGATGAAACAAAATGTGGATATAAAACAGAATATATAAAAGAATCGTCTAAATAGGGGTAGATCTTTTAAATGTCGGACACAAGCTAAATAACACATGCAAACAGTGCAGACCCAGATATGACTGTTCCTGAAGCCAACCACTCTTATTATGGTCTGCACATTTTGCAAGTCAAATTCTTCTCAGGAAATTTAATCCTTTCATACTTAGTGAACTCTTCTGTTCAACAATAATGGACACTTTCACTTTGGAGAAAAAATTCAACATTCTAATGGCTGAGGTATGAAAATTGATTACCATAGTCAGTGCACGGTCAATGAACGAGTCATGGTTTGGAAGTCATTAAGATTTGCTCTTTGCGCAAATTATCATCATCTGCTAAAATGTTGTCAGCTACAATCACCAATGTTAGAATTCTGATGTGAAGCCAAACTACTTGGTGTCAGATCTAGATCATAACTATCTGTACAGTTTACCATAACTTCACTGACAGCATGTAAGCTGTGCAGCCTGTTTTAACTCATTACTTGTTGAATATTCATATTACATGTATATAATTAACACATGGCTGTCGGGGTGATAGAGGATATTGTCAGTCCGAGAATTGGTATATTTACCCCGAGGAGCAGCCGAGGGGTAAATATGCCAGTTCAAGGGCTGACAATATCCTCTATCATCCCGACAGCTATGTGTTAATTATTTTATTATACCGAAAAACTTTAGAAGTACAATATTAGTTAATTTTAAGATTAAAATGAATAATCAATGAAGGTAATACCGGTATTCCAAAAAGGGAATTAAGATAATATAGAAATACTGAAGTAGCTTTTATCTAATATTTACCACTACGAGCCTTTATCAAAGATAATCATGCAATTTAACATACACATCACATTTTTGGTACACGCATTCAGCCATAAAATCAAAGAGAATAATGTTGATCCAGCATCATATAGCATTGAGTTGTTATTGTACAGTAGAACTGTAGTGGTACTGTACAGTAGAACGTGGTTTTAAGTGGCCTTCAAAAGAGGTCTAATTATAGGTCTGTAACTGTAAGGTAAGTAGTGGCTTAATGCAGGTCAAAAGTAATGCAGAAAGCTATTATAGGAGCTTTCTGCATTACTTTTGCCCTGTATTAACCCATTCCACCATAAATACGCGTTTCTACGCCTCTGTAAAAATCACTTTACGAAACCATTGTGATAAATAGAGCATTTGCTCCTATAGCAAATGCTCTATTTATCACAATGGTTTCAAATTACAAAATTCTAAAATTTTCCTTTTCTCTAGTTAATGCTCCTTTTCGATAGATTAATTCAAAGAGGTTGGATCTAACAATAGCATATGAGGGAATAGGTTAAGCAACCACCAGTCCTGCTTTTTAAGAGTCCTGTGATCAATAAATAAAAGGCTGCTCAGGACAATGGCTCCACTGTACTAAAGGAGTATTTAGGAATATGAAATAAAATGTTTTCTGCATTTCTCTGCCAACCCCTATCTTGTTGGTACTCATTAGAATCATATCTATCAGGCATTTCTCTCAAGAGCCAACAGTTTGGATGAGAAGAATTGGATATGTCAGTATGCCACTTATTGACAGCCCTGAATTGCTTTCTTTTCTATATACTATGTTATACCTTAGACTTATACATATATATGTATATATGTCTCAGGTTATACACTTCAATAACGATATCAGGTCATTTGTAAAACAAGTATTAGTATCGAGAAGCCCACATATACCCTGGCTAGCTTATGTTTATTACCTTAATGCATAACTCTATAATTGAGTGTGGAAATTGAGCAGAAATACTCAATGAAATAGATTTAGCTATCATTAACACTGTACTTCAATATGTCAATAAAATCATGCACTATAGGTTGTTTTTTTACCTTTTTACAGCCTAGCGACCATTTCTTGATTAACTTTTAAACAATTTTCATCTAGATTCTAAAATATTGAAAATCTGATCATGGTTCTATGAAAAGATCTACTTTAAACCTTAACTTCATGAATATTCATGCAAGACTCTGTCCATTACAAATATAAATTAATTTATTTTTTTTATAAAAATTGAAAATAAGGAAATTTGTTGACATAGCAAAATAGTAAAGAACTAGAAAACTGACTTAGTCAGAGAGGGCCCTGCAGATGATCTTTTGTTGAATATGGCTTTTTTAATAAATCAAGGGCATATAACTCTGGACATGGTGATCTCATTCAACACAAAAAGTATAGATGTACTAAGCATATGCCCTTAATATGAACCAAACATGTAAAGTTACTGTTTGAGTTATCATGTCACATCAAAAGTGTTGATAAAATTTGATGGCATTTTTGATGAATCAAGGGCAGATAACTCTGGACATAGTGATCTGATTCACCAAAAAAAACTATAGGTGTCTTCCTCTGATGATATATTTGTAGCCTATGCCCTTAATATGAAACCAATACCTGAAGTGCTTTTTGAGTTAAAGCATCGCATCAAAAGTGTTGACGGACGGACAGTCACTGACAGACAGAAGGACAGACAGAAAATGTGATTCCTATAGGGCTCCTGCATTTTCAATGCAGGGCCCTAATATAAGTAACATATAATCAAACAGAGCAGATCCTGACCAGACAGCTCCTACAGGAGATGTCTGCTCTGGGTCTATTCTGTTTGCAAAATTAATGCATAAAAGGCATATCTATATAATTTTATGAAGTAAAGGGTTTAAAAAGTGACCACATTACTTAGTGTGTAGAACTGTTAACTGTACTCACCAAGTTACTCCACATGTTCTAAACACTTTGTACACACTTAGTAAGTGTCTGTAATGCCCTCTAGCTCCTAGTTGACGCTGAATTTTTCAGAGTGAAATAATCCCACCAGTGTTAAACTATAGAGTCCACTTAATTAGTATGAATGGCTTAAAATTAGCCAGCGAATTTGAATGACAAACAGTGCAGACCTAGATCAGGGAGCTCTTCTAGGAGCCCTCTGACCTGGGTCTACACGGTTTGCAGATGACAGTGCATGCTTGTCTCACACTGAAAGGACTTGTCATGAAGTAGTCTACAATTTCCTTGTGAATGAGACGTTTCCCATAATTGTGTGCAATTTTGTATGGCATTTCGGATGCGGCACATTTTCTGCTCTATCGTAATTACCCTTAATATTCTTACACCCCGTCTCCCCTCCTCCTGTGTTTGTAAAGTTTAATATTTTAATACTGTACCATTTTGATAACTCTAAAACAATCGAATGGAATAAGAAATAATGTAGACCCTGATCAAACTGATATTTTAGGAGAAGTTTGATCTGGGTCCACACTGTATGCCTAAGTTTATCTGTCGGAATATTTCAGGTAAATACATCATGCTAATTTATCCAAGTATGAATGAACAATCCCATATCATCATTGTTTGAGATACAACAAAACCTGTCTTAACCCATTCCCGTATAGGCTATTTTTAGATCCAACCTCTTTGAACAAATGTACCGAAAAGGAGCATTTATTCTTGAAAAGGAAAGTTAAAGAATTGTGTAGAGTTGAAACCATTGTGATAAATAGAGCATTTGCTCCATAGGAGCAACTGCTCTATTTATCACAATGGTTTCACAAAGTTGACTTTTACAGACAAGTGTCAAAAAGTTTCTATATGCCATTTAATTATTGAACATAAGAGTTTAAAAATGAAGGTGGTAGCTTAATGCAGGGCAAAAGTAATGCAGAAAGTTATTAGTATTTACATTTCTAGAGGTAGATTTATGATAACTTATGTAAACATTACGTAGATACAGATGAGATGTCAGATGACTGTGTCTCATTAGGATTCAAAATGTTTCACAATAAAACAAGAAACAGGAGAAAATAATATTATGTACTTTTAGAATTATTGTAGGAGACACAATTTTGCAGATGACAATCACTCAGCATGCAAAGAGTTATTCACATAGTGTAGTTCCCAATGTCAACCTGACACAGTACAACCTTGCGAAAGTCAATATATTTGTTGACATAGGAGTCTTAAAAAACAGGTGGTTGCTTAATGCAGGACAAAAGTAATGCAGTAAGCTCCTATAGGAACTTTCTTCATTACCTTTGACCTGCATCAAGCTACCACTTGCCTCACAGACCAATAATTAGACATCTTTTGATGGCCGCTTAACCCATTCCCGCATATTGACGCCTTTTGACGCTTCTGTAAAAGTCACATTGTGAAACCATTGTGATAAATAGAGCATTTGCTCCACAGGAGCAAATGCTCTATGTATCACAATGGTTTCAAAACTACAAAATTCTGAAAATTTCCTTTTTTCTAGTAAATGCTCCTTTTTGGTAGATTTAATCAACGAGATTGGATCTAAAAATAGCCTATACAGGAATGGGCTAAAAACAGAGGTTCTACTGTACAGTAAAACCTTGCTAATCCGAACATTCAAATAAGAGTCGTTATCAGTCTTTAATTCATGAATATTTATTAGCCCTTATCTCACTATCAGCTAGGATCCAGATGAGACACCAAATAATTCAATGTCTCACCATGATTTAATGTTTAACACTAGCTACCCAGTCTCATTTCAATTGTTTTGGGTAAGCAACCTCCTACTTGTTTCATAACCTTCTTTGGTGTTTTAAGTCTGCTTTTGTTTATGTTGTTTTTTCATTCAGTGGCATTGTTTTTATCAATGAGGTCACATAATATTTTGTTATATCTATGAATGAAATAGTGATAACTTAACAATACAATTTTGATTCAGACGTGACCATAAGTAACTGATCACATCACAATGAAAATCGTTTGATTTTCTGTGTTTAAGAAATCTTTTCAAAAAATAAGAAATATCTACCCAAAGAATTGAGAAAAAAACCCAAACAATTTGCGCATATGACATTTGGTATTTTTATGTAAGCAATAATTCTGTAAATGATGATGGTATGATAGGGGAAAATATTTGTTCCTGGTATCAACCAACAAATACACTCTAATTACCTTCATTGTACGGACACCAATCTCCCCTCGTCAACGACTTGTACAACTGAATACTGGTATGTCAATCTAGTACCATTTAGTTAAGTTTAATTTGGACTGACTTAACCCATTCCCTATATGTCGATGCCTTTTGATGCCTCTGTAAAAGTCACTTTTGGAAACCATTGTGATAAATAGAGCAATTTGCTCCTGTGGAGCAAATTGCTCTATTTATTACGATGGTTTCAATACAGTTACATCTCTATGCTATTTTTTCCCTTTTTTCTAGTAAATAATCCTTTACAGTAGATTTATTCAAATACGTTCAGTCTATATATAGCCTGTGTGAGGTAATGGGACAGTAGCAAATAGTATGTAGTAAGACCCTGATCAAATGATTCCTTCTGGAGCTGTTAGAGCTGGTCTGCACTATTTCCCCTATAAGTTTGTCTGTCAGACTACTTGTGGTAATACTTGGGTAAAACATTAACAATAAAAATGCCACACTGACCTCATAAATACATCAATACAGCCTCACGGTGATTTTGCAGGTGCTGAATAGAATAGAATAGAATGTTGCCATGTTTGCATCCAGATATAAAGTTTGTCCAGATTGGTATAAAAAGTTTTATAATCCTTTAACTGATAAAAAATATTTTTGCAAGCGGAGTTCGGGTCATCTAATCTGGGTCTGCTCTATTTGCTTATGGAATAATAAAGATATGATTCTACAGTTTCTGCCAAGATCAAAACTGTCTGAGTCTATATGCAATTATAAAAAAGCATCTAATTTATATTCGGAAGATGTCATTATTTCTCATGTGAATATTCATGGAGTAAAGGGTTAAAAGCTATAATTATATACAACAGACTGATTTAGCTTTAATAAAATCAAGTCTCAATTTCTAACACGCTTTATATGGACATTGTCCATACACAAATCATACATCTGCAGGCCACTGACACACATATAGTGAATTAACCCTTTCCTCCATAGGCTTTTTATTAGACCCAACCTCTTTGAATGAATCTACCCAAAAAGAGCATTAAAATTTTACTAGAGAAAAGTAAAATTTTAGAATTTTGTGGTTTGAAACCATTGTGATAAATAGAGCATTTTCTCCTATAGGAGCAAATCGAGGGCTTGGTGCAAAACTATTCTAACTCCTTCACAAACTGAAGGAGTTAGAATAGTTTTGCACCAAGCCCTCGAAATGCTCTATTTATCACAATGGTTTCAAGAAGTTGCTATTACAGAGGCGTAGAAAGGGGTAATTATGGAGGAAAGGGTTAAGACATCATTCAAACTGCTCTTGATTCAGTGAGCACATTGGTCAGTGTCTACATTAATTGCTTAACTCAACCGGATTCCTTTATATTTATCAAAATTGATGTACATTTGTATTTTAGCTTTACAAACTGGTTGAGCGGGAAAACTGTGTGTTGGAATATTTAGAGTAAATAATTACGGTCACTGTAATACTAGATTCATCATTATTCCCAATGCAGGCATAATTATAGGGTTAACCCTACTGTAATTTGAAATTTGCGACGGTATATGAGGTTTTTAACGGTCGCAAATTATTTTAATGGCGACGCCGAAGGCGGAGCCGTTAAAATAATTTAAGACCGTTAAAAACCTCGTATACCGTCGCAAATTTCAAATTACAGTAGGATTAACCCTATTCTAACGCAATCTTAAAACGAAAAATGCCAAATTGTTGTTATATCCTATGTGCGCAGGTGATTAAATGAGTGAAGAGGCGAGAAATAGTGCCCAGTTTCTCTCAGATTTCTTAAAATAACTGGATTTTTCACCCTGGTTTACAGTCAAAACACCGGCCCAGTTCTAAGTTCACTATTACATTTGTCATGAATTATTACGCGACAGCTATTTCACATTTCAATACACTTTCAATACACATGTCAGGAAAAGTAACGTTATCTTAGTCTTTGGCGCCGTACGCGAAAACGTCGTCTGTAACAATGACGTCACGTTATAGCGTTATGTTTGAATAGTATGATAAATAAGGTAAAAATGGTTGAATCTGAATCACAACGCTTTGAGTATATCAATAATTCTCCACATGACATATAAAAGACCGGTCAATTCGTGACAAAGAATGGAAATTAATGACTTTCAAAAAAACGGACTGAACTTGAATATATGTCAGTGTATGCATACGAATTTATCAGTAGATCTAAATGTTAGATAAACAAAGCGCATTAATATATTTACAGGCTAATGCTGTTATTCGGCCGTTTTTGATTGGTTGAATTTGCGACATATAAAACAGTTTTTATATGCCGCAAATTTAGTCACATGAGCCAATCAGATAGCAGAAATTTGACAGATTGCGTTAGAATATAGGGTTAACCCTACTGTAATTTGAAATTTGCGACGGTATATGAGGTTTTTAACGGTCGCAAATTATTTTAATGGCGACGCCGAAGGCGGAGTCATTAAAATAATTTAAGACCGTTAAAAACCTCATATACCGTCGCAAATTTCAAATTACAGTAGGATTAACCCTATTCTAACGCAATCTTAACACGGAAAACGACAAATTGTTAAGCCGATTTTAACTCAAGTAATATCCTTTGCGCGCGGATGATTAAATGAGTGATGAGGCAAGAAATAGTACACCAGTTTCTCTCAGATTTCTTAAAGTAACTGTGTTTTCACCCTGGTTTATATATATACATTTCATTAGTGATGAATAATTATGCGATAGCTATTCAAGATGCTCAATACATACATTCAATACACATTTTGGTAAAGTAACGTCATCTTAGTCTTTGGCGCCATACGGGAAAACGTCGTCTGTAACAATGACGTCACTTTATAACGTTATGTTTGAACGATATAATAAATAAGGGCTAATCTGGATCCCAACGCTTATAGGAGTATCTCAATAATTCTCCACATGACACATGTGCATATAAGAGACCGTTCAAGTCGTGACAAAGTAAACAATGGAAAATAACTTGAAATAACGGGCCAAACTGGAATAGATCTAGATTTATATGTCAAAGTATGCATACGGATTTATCATTGCTTATAAACAACGCGCATTGATATATTTACATGCACATTGTGTTATTCGGCCGTTTTCGATTGGTTGAATTTGCGACATATAAAACACTTTTTATATGCCGCAAATTTGGTCACATGAGCCAATCAGATTTCAGGATATTGACAGATTGCGTTAGAATAACTCTTTGCCTACTACGTAATTGTGTCGTCTGCTCAAAAATGTAGTCTGCAACCATTTTAAAGACTATTTAAATCCTCCTTCAGAGTTGAGCCTAAGCCTGTGTTATGAACAGTTTAGATCTCAGATCAGGCACCACTAAAGATGAGGCCTGATCTGGATCCAAACTGTTTGCAAAAGGGGATTATAGAATTGCCGAATGCATGTTTAAGGTTCATTCTTTGCTTGTTAGCTAGATTCTAACCTATGCAAACTGCAGATAGCTTGATGTCTCATCAGGATCCAAACTATATGATACTCTAACTGCCTTTGTGAAGATAAATGAAAGAAAAATATAACTTTCAGAATTGATTAAACATGTTTTTGCAGATAAAAAATTACTTGATGTGCAATACGTTATTATGTTACTAAGTTATTGTTTTCTATGACATACAACAGGTGTTTGGGTGATAACATACAGGTATTACTATAAATATTCGGACACTAAATCTCTCTCTACTAGTTTGCAAAGATGTATAAATCAATTTGGCACTACATGTATTTTTATAAATAAGACTAATATCGTAGCACATAGCGTATACCCTTATCTTACTACTGCTCTTTCATGAGCAGTTTGATCTGGGTCTGCACTATCTGCTTAAGTCATCTGGGTCCATGCTTATAAAGCTTTTAGTTGAGTCTGAATTTCGTTCTCAAGCTTTTGATTGGTCAGATTTGAGCCAAAGGCTCAAATCTGACCAATCAAAAACTTGAGAACGAACTCAGGCTGAATTATTTGGGTAAGGTTACAGTAACTGTTGTCCATCACAAACAAATGATCTCTTGCAGGGGCTTACAAACACTGTCAGTTTATACCATGACAAAGCAGAGTTTATTTTTAAAAGAGACAAGAAAAGAACAAAACAGTTTCCAATATTTGGATTTTGGTAATGCGACAAAGAAAAAGTGATCTATTCTCAAATTAACATCAATCATTTAGGACCTATAGTTCCATGGTACTCATATATATGTAACAGGACTGGTGAAAAACATGCAGCCAGACCGGGGATCGAACCTGGGACCCTCACTTACAAGGCGAGACGTGCTCTAACCACTGAGCTATCCGAACCGCTTACTGTCTTTCACCCAGTACCTGTACCCGGCCTGTCACACTACTCCCCCTTTTTCCCTGAGATTCTCGCCGAATCTGCAGCAGAAATCATGGGCGTGCACAGGGTCCGAGTCCCCCGTTGGGCGCCAATATTGGTGTATCAAGTGTTAAATAGGTTGGATTTGAATTTCCAAAATATTTTGCATTTCATCAAGGATCCATCCCGCTTGTATCAGTTATCACAAGTTTGAGGCTGCATAGCATACAATGTTCTACTATTTCACTGCATCTTTATTGGATACGAAGTATGAAAAGTTGTCTTACCACTTAACGCTTTACTCCATTAATACACCTTTCTACACATTTGCAAACAGAGAAGACATAGATCATAACCATCTGATCAAGGTCTGCTATGTTTGCTTATAAAATAACATAGATCTGATCCTGCAACTTCTGCAATGACAAACTTTTCCTGCTTCTAATGATATACTATTGATTTATAAACAAATCATATAATTAATATTCTTGCTGTCATTATTCATGAATATTCATGGAGTACCGGTAAATTAATGGGCTAACCAACTCTTTAAATGTTGTATATTCAAAGTGGATTCAGAAATCAGCATTTAACCTGTTACTCCATAAATATGTCTTTCTACCCAGTTTGGAGCCATCTGATCAAGGTCTGCTCTGTTTGCTTATGATATACCATTAATTTTTACAGTTTCTGTCTGAGCCGAAATCGAGGGTTTGGTGCAAAACTATTCTAACTCCTTAGTTTTGCACCAATCCCTCGAAATGGGCTTTGTTCATAATTTTTATGCCATTATGAAAAATAATCTAAACAATGTTCATGATGTCATAATTTCTTACATGAATATTCATGGAGTTATATATGGTAGACTATTTTTTTATCGATAAAGTCCAACCTTCATGGAGTAAATGGTTAATAATACTGTCCATTCATGAAAGGTTTAGATTTGCTAGAGGAATTTAGCGCACAAACAGTGCAGACACTGATCAGTCTCTGAGGACTCCTATAGGATAAACAATTATGATGGACTGAATATGAATTAGCTAATTATTATAGTGTTACCTTACCATGGCAGAAACTGTAGAAATAAATTTATATTATTCCATAAGCAAACAGAGCAGACCCAGATCAGGCAACTGCTTAAAAGGTTCCTTAAGAACTTTGTTTGCAAAGGTGTCTTTTAACCCTAAGTTCCCCATAAATACACATTTCTACGCCTCTGTAAAAGCCACTTGTTGAAACCATTGTGATGAATAGAGCATTTGCTCCTATAGGAGCAAATGCTCTATTTATCACAATGGTTTCAAACTACAAAATTCTAAAATTTTCATTTAATGCTCCTTTTGGGTAGATTTATTCAAAATTATTGGATCTAAAAATAGCCTATGAAGGAATGGGTTAAAGGAGTCTGTATGGAGTGTAGGGTTTCTAATTGAAGCAAGTGCAGTTCCATCAGTACAAAATGCCCAAAGCTCTCCCTAATTACAGCTGTTCCAAGTTTAACTCTTGGCAAATATTAATAGTCATTTATAAAATGTGTGGAATGTAAAGATTTGTCATCTGCTACAGTTCACAAACTAGATTTTTTTTCAATTCCTTCCTAACCATAGTGTCAAAGTGTCAAACAATAAGGTCCGATAACCCTCTGCAGGATGGTTGCAAATTTGTGATAACTGATGCTAACAGTTTGGATCCAAATGATCAGAAATATTATATGAGAGAAATTCAGGAATAATACCTTTTAGAATTATGGTAGATGACAATTTTGGCAGACGACAATTATTTAGCATGCAAAGTATTAATTAAGACCTAACAAAATCTGCTAATGGATGGAAAGAGCTTTATTTTCACTGAAATCGTGACAAATCATATGTAATAGAAATGTGATTAAAAAAGATTGGAATTATGTCATGAAGTCTTGAGGTCTATGACTTACAGTGATATCTCATTAACCCTTTATTCTATGAATATTTATTAGATGAATTTTTATAATGGCGCCTGAACAGGGGATTATTTCATCATGCAATAAACTGTAGAATCAGATCTAATATAATACCATAAGCAAACAGAGCAGACTCTGATCTGGGTCTACTATGTTTGCAAAGGTGCCAAACATTGTCTCTATAAGGGAAGGCATTAACCCATTCCCGCATATTGACACATTTTGACGCTTCTGTAAAAGTCACTTTGTGAAACCATTGTGATAAATAGAGCATTTGCACCTACAGGAGCAAATGCTCTATTTATCACAATGGTTTCAAACTACAAAATTTTAAACTTTTCCTTTTCTCTAGTTTATGCTCCTTTTCGGTAGATTTATTCAAAGAGGTTGGATCTAAAAATAGCCTAAGTGGGAAGGCGTTAATGTTGTTACAGATCTGTCATGATTCTCTCATGTTTGCCAATGGGCATTTTTCTTCATAATAGCATATAGACTGGAGAACGTAGGTTTGACCATGGTAGAAATTGTATTTCATAAACAGAGCTGACTCTGATCAGAATCAGATCTACTGTATGTGATGATGATTATTGATGTACAGTAAAACCTCTCTATAACGGCCACTAAATTGTGTAAATTAGTTGGTATTTAGAGCAGGTGGCTGCTTAAAGCAAGGTGAAAGTAAAACAGAACGCTCCTATAGGAGCGTTCTGTTTTACTTTCACCTTGCTTTAAGCAGTCACCTGCCTTTAACACAAAATACTTGGTGTAATTTAGTGGTCGTTATAGAAAGGTTTTACTGTATATTATTTTATAACCAAACAGCAGATCCTGGTGAGATCTGACGTATTATTTTGTTACCAAACAGAGCAGATCCTGGTCAGAATCAGATCTTAAATAATTCCATATGCAAACAGATCTGCAGACCCTGATCAGATGGCTTTTAAAGGAGTTCTCAAACTTAAACAGTACTAAACATATTGGTTCTGCATCATTCTTGTCACAGCAGAGTTTTCAGTTTTAATTTGTTTTCAAAATAATTTGCCATATTGACAAACACAACAGTTCCTGATACCCAGTCTCTCACCTTGATTATAACACTGGATAACCCGATAAGTTTTCAAACAGTCTGTGGAACTAAATTTGCAGACAGCTTCTTTAGGAGCTGATTGATCAGGATCTGCTCTGTTTGCTAATGGCTTATATAGATCTGAATCTACACTTTCTGTTCCTACGTTATATGCCATTATAAAAATTCAGCTAATCATGATGTCATTATGTCGTACATGAATATTCAACAGCTAAAGGGTTCACTGATAGTTGGTGATCTCAGGGTGTAACAATTTGTACATGTATTATATATATGGTGGGGTATCTTATCTGAATTATTGCCCAATGTTAACCTCTGACCTCGGGTAACCGGGATTTTCTGATCAAATTTTTTCCAAGACTAAATAAGCCCTTGTAACTCAACAGCTCATCAACTAAACCCTTTACTCCTTTCTATGCCTTTGCAAACAGAGTAGACCCAGATCAGATGGAGCCGTCTGATCAGGGTCTGCTCTTTTTGCTTATGATAATGATATAGAGGTGATTCTACAATTTCTGCCATGACCAAAAAATTTTGTGTCTTAATATACTATTATAACAATTAATCTAATTATTATTCATGATGTCATTATTTCTTAATTGAATATTCAAGGAATAAAGGGTTAACACTTTTTCACCCATTTGCAAACAGACTAGACCAAGATCAGATGGCTCCTATAAGAGCCATCTGATCTGGGTCTGCTCTGTTTGCTAATGAAATTTGATAGATCTGTTTCTTTACTTTCTAATTTTAAACAGCTACAATGTTACATGTTCCATAATTTTTCTTAACTATTTGTCCATGAATATTCAGTAGGTATTTAATTTGGAATAAACACAGGTTAAAAGGTGTTGTGAAAAGTAAAATGAAGAAAAAATGTAATTTGATACTTGCAGTACTAACGACAAAGCGCTGAGCAAGCCAATAGTAATGCAGATGTTATCATCTATATACAGTAGAACCCCTCTAATACGACCACTTAATGAATAAACATGGGTGTCTTTATAAGCAGGTGGCTGGTTAATGCAGGAAAAAAGTAATGCAGAAAGCTTTCTGCATTACTTTTGTCCTGCATTAAGCTTCCACCTGCATCTAGCACCCAGAAATATACCTCTTTTAGGTGGTCGCATTAGCGGGGTTTTACTGTATATAAATAGTAGATTTAACCCTTTACCTTATGAACAGTAATTGAGAAATACATGTACATGTAATGACATCATGAATATTTACCAGCTGATTTTATTTTTCATAATGGTAAATGAATAAAAGAATTTTTGGCCATGGCAGAATCTATATCATTGCATAAGCAAACAGAGCAGACTCAGATCAGACTGTGAGATCCTACAGGAGCTGACTAACTGGGTCTACTCTGTTTGCAACAGTACGGAAAGGTGTTTTATTAGGTGAACATTTGTCTGCAACATTTTTTTCCCATTCTTCTATTCTTATCCCTTTACTCCATTTATACGCCTTTTTTTGCCTTTGAAAACAGAGAAGACCAGATCATACAGCTGCTTTAGATCAGGATCTGCCCTGTTTGCTTATGATCACATTATAAAGATTTGATTCTACAGTTTGTCCCATGGCCAAAACTAGCTGCGGTAATATGCTATTATAAAACTACATTTAATTAATATTCATGATGTAATTCCTAGCTTACATGTATAAATGTTCATGGAGTAAAGGTTTTAATTCTTTACAGGCTAAAGAATTGTCATCTGTAACAACTGTTATCCACTCAATTTCTCAAAAGTTAATATTTCTTCATTTTTCTTCTTCCAAAATACAATCATGGAGACAAACAGCTTGGATCCTGAAGAGACGTCCAGTTGCAAAATTGGATTCCAAGTGACCTTGTTATTCATCAGGCAAGGGTTTTCAAAAGTTTTTTTCATATTATGGAAAGGATTTATCGTTTATCTGATATACAGTAAAACCCCGCTAATTCAACCACCCAAAAGAGGTATAATTCTGGGTGCTATATGCAGGTGGTAGCTTAATGCAGGACAAAAGTAATGCAGAAAGCTCCTAGAGGCTCCTAGAGGAGCTTTCTGCATTACTTTTGTCCTGCATTAAGCAACCGCCTGCTTATAACGACACCCATGTTTATTCATTAAGTGGCTGCATTAGAGGGGTTCTACTGTACAGCCTTTTGATTCCTATGCACACAGAGAACACCCAAATCAGATAGTTCCTGTAGGAGCTGTCTCAGGTCTGCTTATATGGGATTTATTATAATTACATGTGTATAGACCTGATTCTTAACCCATTCCCACTTAGGCTATTTTTAGACCTAACCTCTTTCATTAAACCTACCAAAAAGGAGCATTAACTAGAGAAAAGGACATTTTCAGAATTGTGAAGTTTTGAAACCATTGTGATAAATAGAGCATTTGCTCCTGTGGAGCTCAATAATGGGTTAAGGTGCAAAAAGGCATCTCTATCAGGTGAAGGGTTAACCATTTTCCTGTTCTGTATTCATGTAAAAAGTAATGATAACATGAATATTTATTAGCTCAATGTAAATAGTTTAACCTTTTCAAGGAAATTTTGCTTTGACAAAAACTGTAAAATCAGATCTATACCATGTCAAAGGCAAACACCGAGCAGTCTACTCTGTTTGCAAATGTGTGAAAAGGTGTTTATATGAATTAATGCACTTGGGTTAAAGATGTATCCCTGCACAAATTTCCGCAAATTTCAAACTGACGTCAGAATCGGAATCTTTGTACCTTAACACTTATTTAAGACTAAACAGTACAGTTAGTAAATGGTTGTTCGTGTCGAAAAAGTAGAAAAAAATGTATTGCTACGGAAATCAGCAGAACAGCGTTTGCCATTGAACGGAATCTGTCGTAAGATTCAAATTTACATATCGGAAATAATCATTCTATGTATATGTGGTCAACAACCAGTGCCAGCCATTGTACATGTGATAGCAACCTAATTAATGTTCAAAGCGTTATTCCAAAATAGAATTGGGGTCATTCAGAAATTGGCCGTAGATGTCCACACAAATCTCTTTTCTGAAAAGGAGGCTCCTTTTTAATAATTTAGCAGTATTCGGATAATGATAATATTTAGCTGAACAAATATATCCTGTCGGAAAATGAATTGTAAGCATTATTTTCATTGTATTTATACGTGTACAGCTGCTGGTGTTAATTGATTAATACGAAAAATGCGCATCATACATCTTTAACTAATATAATAGAGACATCGATTCTTGAAGCAGTTATAAATATTTGAATGGGGAAATATACATATGTATCTGAAACATGTACAAATAGTTGAAAATGAGACAAAATAGTTCTGATATTTGAAGCAGACATTGATAGCAGCAACAGATATCAATTATACAGCAAGGTTTACTGGGTAACATATTAACCCTTCGCTTGCTGAATTTTAAAATACAGTTCTCCTTCTTTACCCATGCTCTGTTGTATAATTACATATATCTTCATTGTGTACAAGTATTTCGCTATGGAGTGCACTTGTTGCACACTCAACTTGTAAATAGTGCAGATCCTGATGACACAGCTCCTGCAGGAGCTGTCTCATCTGGGTCTTCACTATTTACAGGTAGGTATATTGACTCGAGTAGCAAGCGAAGGGTTAACAATCAGATGACTATCAGAGAAAGTCATGGTTGTCACTGGGCTGACACAAGAGCAAATGATATGACAAAGATATGTTTGATTACATCTGTCTACATGCAAGTGCACAATTTGATACAGTTTAACCCTTTACCTGTTGAATATTCATATCAAGAATAATTACCTCCTGCATATTCATTACTTAGCTGTTTGTAATGCATGGTAGGTTAACCAATTCCCTCATATTGACGCCTTTCTACGCCTCTGCAAAAGTCACCTGCTGAAACCATTGTGATAAATAGAGCATTTGCTCCTATAGGAGCAAATGCTCTATTTATCACAATGGTTTCAAACTACAAAATTCTAAAATTTCCTTTATATCTAGTTAATGCTCCTTTTCTGTAGATTTATTCAAAGAGGTTGGATCTAAAAATAGCCTATGAGGTAATGGGTTAATACAGGACATTTTGGGCCATGACAGACACTGTAGAATCAGATCTATATAATTCCATGAGCAAACAGAGCACATGAACCTGGTTAGACAGCTCCCACAGGAGCCATCTGATCTGGGTCTTCATGGTTGGCAAATGCATGAAAAGGAGTTTGTATGAGGGAAAGGGTAATAATCTTTAGAATGTTGCTATAGAAATATGATGATACATGTATTTTTAAACACATTTGGACCCTGATGAGATGCTCAGTTACTTGGCATCTCATCAGGTTTCCAAACTTTTTGATACACAAATATCATTTCTACACTAAAGACTAAAGAGAGAAAATTTACTCTTTGCATGCAGTATTGTAACATACGATAAGTTTAGATCCAGTTGAAACCCTGAGTTACTCAGCATCTCTTCAAGATCCTAATTGTATGTCTCTCTGACTGCTTTCCTCAAAAAATGTAGAATTTGTAGCAGATGAAACTTTTAGCAGACAACAATTACTTGAG
Organism: Azorinus chamasolen; assembly: GCA_963576725.1. Classification (NCBI taxonomy): domain Eukaryota; kingdom Metazoa; phylum Mollusca; class Bivalvia; order Cardiida; family Solecurtidae; genus Azorinus; species Azorinus chamasolen. The sequence continues at coordinate 20,222,067 of OY755242.1, forward strand.
TGTGCAAAGAATTTAAAACTCTTACCTGATATGAGCACCTTTTCATGCATTTGCAAACAAAGTAGACCCAGACCAGGATCTCATGTATGAGCTATCTGATCAGGGTCTGCTCTGTTTGCTTATTGATTTATATAGATCTGATTCCACATTTTCTGCCATTTTAAGTAAAACAAATTATGTATTCATGTACCATTATCAAAATTCAGCTAACAAGGCTTGGGGATTTCTCTCATGAACATTCATGAAGTCAAGGGTTAACCCATTACCTCATAGGCTATTTTTAGATCCAACCTCTCTGAATAAATCTACCGAAAAGGAGCATTAACTAGAGAAAAGGAAAAGTTAATAATTCAATTATTGTGTAGTATTGAAACCATTGTGATAAAAAGAGCATTTGCTCCTTAGGAGCAAATGCTCTGTTTATCGCAATGGTTTCAAAAAGTGACTTTTACTGAGGCGTAGAAAGGCCTATTTATGGAGGAATGGGTTAAATGAAGCATAGTGATTTTGTTCTTCAATTGGAACAAAACTGTCCAATGGTAGCTAACATCGACATTATAGCCAAACAAACAAACAAACAAACATTGACAGTCTAGCCAAACAGACAAACAAACTCACCTGTATGCCGTGATCGTATAAATGCATAAATGTACCATCCAACCAACAACTGCGCACAATCTTACGCCCAAACTTCCTTCATTGTAAGAATTCGAAACTCTTTAGAATTTTTGTAGTAACAAGTCACAAAAATATCTACGTAAACTTCCTTCCACTGAAATATACCAGCTCAACACTGAATTATAATATTATACTGTTTTATACAAGATGTTTTTGTTTCTGAACCCAATTAGAAAAACATTGGAAAACCTGTCTACAAGGATCACCAAACATGAGTGTAATTCTGTAGTTTTAGGAAAGGTGGTAGCTTAAAGTTATGCATAAGGAGTGGTCGCCAACGGCAGGTTCTACTGTTCAAGATTAACCCATTCCAGCATATTGACGCCTTTTAACGCTTCTGTAAAAGTCACTTTGTGAAACCATTGTGATAAAAAGAGCATTTGCTCCACAGGAGCAAAATTTAATGCTCTATTTATCACAATTGTTTAAAAACTACACAATTCTGAAAATTTCCTTTTCTCTAGTTATGGCTCCTTTTTGGTAGATTTAATCAAAGAGGTTGGATCTAAAAATAGCCTATGCAGGAATGGGTTAATAGCAAACAAATTGATAAGATGCTGAGCGACTCAATTTTTATAAGAAATAAATCTATTTGATGCTCTCTTTGGGAAAGTCTTAACCCTTTCCTCCATAAATACGCCTTTCTACTCCTCTGTAAAACTCACTTTATGAAACCATTGTGATAAATAGAGCATTTGCTCCTATAGGAGCAAATGCTCTATTTATCACAATGGTTTCAAACTACAAAATTCAAATTTTCCCTTTCTCTAGTTAATGTGGCTGGATCTAAAAGCCTATGCGGGAATGGGTTAACTACATAAATATGCCATTCTATGCATTAATTTTGTAAACAGAGTACACCCAGATCAAATGGCTCTCGTCTGATCAGAGTCTGTTCCGTTTGTTTATGAAATAATATAAATATGATATAATCTAAAGTTTCTACCATGCAGAAATGTTCCCGATGTCAATGTGACAATTTATAAAAATTAACTTATTGCTATTCATGATGTCAGTATTTTTTACATGATTAATCATGGAGAAAAGTGTTAACTCTTTGCATGTGCGTGACAAATTCTCCCATCATTTTATGACTTATGCAAACACTTTGGATCCAGATCAGACCCCACTAAATGTGTAGCCTGATATGAGTTTCAAACTGGTTGTCACTAAAATTCAACTTTTGTAAAAAATAAAAAGTGTTTGTGAAACGTTATGCTCTGATATAACCTTTGACCTTGATGAATGACCTTGACCCAAATAAGTAACCCCTAACAATGTTTGCATCCATAAGTTTGAAGTATGTATTTGCAATGCTGACAAAATTACAGCAATGTTAAGGTAGGGAACAAACCTACCACTGTTTTCCAACAGACTGACAGAGCAAAAACAATATGCCCCTACCCTCACTTTGATGGGGGGGGGGGGGGGGGGGGGGGGGGCATAAAAATCAAAAAGAAAATTCATACATGTGTAGTTTCAAAAATATTGCAGAAAACAACTGAGCATGCAAGGAGTTAAAACATGAAACAGATAACAGACTTCACATTTGACAATTACCAAATGCGCTAAGAGTAAAATGCATTACTTAGACCCTTATTTTCTATGTTTTTTATTCCATAAGTAAACATTGTAGACCCAGATCAGATGGCTAGTATAGGAGTCATCTTATCTTGGTCTACTGTGTTGGCCAATCTGCGTAAAGGTATGTATATCAGGTAAAAGGTTAAGAGTCCCCTAGTTACTTTCCATCTAATCAGAATCAAAACTTCTCACACAGCTTATTTCACATCGTCCATATAAATGCACAACAAAGTATTAAGGTAACACATTTAGAACTCCTATCCTGTAGTACGTTACAAATAGAACGTTCACCCATCAAACATGGACCCTTGCACATACCCATAGATAATGTTACAACTAATGGCTTGGGAGGGGTGTCCATGTCGTAAAACTGTAGCCTATCTGTAGATCAATAAGTGTCTCGATACAATGTGGACATAATAAACTTGAGTATGGAGACTAGCATCTAATAGGCCTGACCAACATCAAAGCATTGTCACCTTCACCTGTGCCCAATGCTAAAGTTACCTCTCGTTTGAAGAGTCAAAGTTTCCTCTTCAACTCATCTATAATCAGAATACACTAATTGAGACATAAGAAGCAGTCCATATCTAGATCAAATAGTTCCTACAGTGTGTCCGTGTCTATACTGCTTTCTGTCCAAAGTAGTTTAACCCTTTACCTGACAGATGTCTTTTGATGCCCCTGCAAACAGAATATACCAAGATCAGGTGGTTCTTATAAGAACCATCTGATCAGGGTCTGCTCTGTTTGCTTATAGAATAATATATTCTATACATTCAGGGACTGTGTTTATAAGCCATAATGAAAATTCATCTTATAATTATTCAAGATGGCATTATTCCTTAACCCTTTCGGCGCTAAATTTCTAATTGTTGTTTGCAATCCAAGTTTGTTAAATCATTCAGTAAAATAAGGAAATGAGATAAATAAATGCAAATTTCAAAGAAATAAAGCACATATATAGAAATAGAGATTGAGACAAATAGTGAAGTCCCTGATCCAAAAAGGCTGCGTCAGATCTGGGACTGCACTATTTGTTGTGGTGCATTTATGCGACTGCGGCGGTGAAAGAGTTAAATGAATATTTTATTAGGTAAAGGGTAAAACACAAGCATTAACTTCTTCCTTCATATAAACACATATGCAAACAGAGTAGACCCTGATCAGATGGAGCCGTCTGATCAAGGTCTGCTCTGTTTGTTTTTGACATGATTATAATTAGATCTGGGTCCATGCTTGTAAAGCTTTTTAGCTGAGTCTGAATTCGTTCTCAAGCTTTTGATTGGTCAGATTTGAGTTCTCATGCTTTTGATTGGTCAGATTTGAGCCAGAGGCTCAAATCTGACCAATCAAAAACTTGAGAACAAACTCAGACTCAACTAAAAGTTTTATAAGCATGGATACAGATTCTATAGTTTTTGTCAAAGCAACAGCGTTCCTTGAAAGGTTAACATTATCATAAAATGACAGCTAATAAATATTCATGATGTCATAAATTCTTACATAAATACTGAACAGGGAAAGGGTTATCATATTTTCATAAATCTTACTAAAACTACAGAACTGATTGGTTCTTTGTATTATCTATATTTGATTATTCATACTGGAACAAAAGTCATGAGAGTAAGTATTAGTAGCTTGGTGTCTCATCAGGGTACTGCATCATGCAGCATCTCATCAGGATCCAAACAGTTTCACACTTTGATCATATTTTTTGCAAAGAAATGATAGAAATGTAATTGTAAGAATTGAAGCAGATGAAAATTGTTGCAGATAAAAAAATTACTTAGCATGCAAAGAGTTAACCCTATCCTCCATGAATATCAATGTAAGAAATAATGACATCATGAATATTAATTAGATTATCTTTTATATTGTCATATGAACACATGGCATTTTTGCTAAGACAGACACTACAGAATCAGAACTATATTATAAGCAAACAGAGCAGATCCTGGTCAGACAGTTCCAATAGAATCAGTCTAATCTAGGACTACTCTGTTTGCAAAGGCGTAGAAAGGCATATTCATGGAGTAAAGAGTTAAGACACGAAAGATAATTACTTTGATAACTGTAGCAGATGACAATTTTTGAAGACACAAGATACTTAGTACTGAATAATAAACTGATCTGTCAATATTTTAAACCAAAACATTTGTGACAAACCCTTTTTATATAAGTCCAAAAATCTGCAATTCAAAACTAACAGTATTACTCACATCTAGTAAAATGAAAAACACTGCATGGCAACAAAATCTTGGCTTAAGCTTGTGAATATTATCTTCAAAATGGTGAATTTAGTTGTTGGGTGTTTTGTGGGGGTGGAATCAGCAAACTTATCATGTTTAAACAGCTATAGGCAATTACTCAATTTCATTCCTGGTAGTCCAACAATAATTCACATATGTTGTACTTCACTCAATTATTTATTCTAGGCTTACACATTTGGCAAACTATGCCCTGAGACCAGATCTCTATGGGTATTGGGTAGAGTGTAGACCCAGAACATCAGCTGCCTCAGCAATTCAGTGTCTTGATAAGGGTAGCTTTATCAAATACAGTTAAACCCTGCTAATGCGACCACCTAAAAGAAGTATAATTCTGGGTGCTAGATGCAGGTAGTAGCTTAATGCAGGGCAAAAGTAATGCAGAGGAGCTTTCTGCATTACTTTTGCCCTGCATTAAGCAACCAACTGCTTATAAAGACAGCCATGTTTGTTCATTAAGTGGTCGCATTAGAGGGGTTCTACTGTAGTTTAAACTTTCAGTCCATAGATATGCCTTTTAATACACATTTGCAAACAGCAAAGACTCCGATCATACTGCTCCTGTAGGAACTGTCTGATCTGGGTCTAATCTAAATTTGATTTAATAGTTTTTGCCCATCAAAAAGTCCTTTATTATAATAGCATAATACTATGTGCATAGGATAATTTGGCTTTCCTAGAAATGTCGAATCATATCTATATTATAAGCGAACAGTGCAGACTTTGATTAGATGGCTACTACAGGAACCACCATCTGATCTGGGTCCACTCTGTTTGCAAAGGCATAGAAAGGAGTATTTATGGAGTACAGGGTTAATACTTTCAACGCTGAACTTTCAGAGTGGAGCAGGCCCTCAGTGTTTGTCTACAAGTTGGCCAGTCTGACTCTGTATTCTGAAAAGTTTATATTTGCTAGAGGAGCACACTTTAATAGACAGCTCCCACAGGAGCCCTCTTATCTGTGTCTACACTGTGTGCAAACTCCAGTGCATGTGTGTCCCACTTTGAAAGAGTTAACCCTTCGCTTGCTGAATTTTAAAATACATTTCTCCTTCTTTACCCATGTCCTGTTGTATAATAACATATATCTTCACTGTGTGCAAGTATATCGCTGTGCAATCACTGCAGTGGAGTGCACTGGTTGCACAATCAATTTGTAAATAGTGCAGACCCTGATGAGACAGCTCCTGCGGGAGCTGTCTCATCTGGGTCTTCACTATTTACAGGTAGGTATATTGACGCGAATAGCAAGCGAAGAGTTAAAGATGTTCCATCTGATGGCAAAGAGATATGTTACATTTTCATGCATGTTAGATTTTCAGTTGATTCAATTACAGCCAGATATTGGAAAGTTTAACATTGCTTTTCTCTCCCTTAACCTGTTACTCCACAGATTTGCAAACAAGGTAGACCCAGATCAGAAAGGCACTGGTAGGAGCCGTCCAGTCTCAGAGTCTGCTATGTTTACTTATGAAATAACAGATGTATTTCTACATCTCTATGATACAATTATAACAATTCATAGTGATTTATTCATACAGTAAAGGAATAAGAACATTATAAGTGAAATTCAGATAAAATACAACATAATGTTTATAAGGTAAAAAATTAAAAGGGAATTTTTGGCTTAGACAAAAACTGTTCGATCAGATCTACATGTATATAATTTCATAAGCGAACAGAGCAGACCCTGATCAGATGGCTCCTAAAGGAGCCATCTGATCTGGGTCTACTCTGTTTGCAAAGGTGTGAATCTTGGCATTTATGAAGGAAAGGGTTAACTTCAGTAAATTTTTGCTAGAGGTCCATTTGTCATAACCATTGCACATAGTTAAGATCTAGATGTGATGCTGTCAGTAATTCTATCTCATCATGACCCTGGGGCCTCTGCAGCCAAGTGGTAATGGCCTTTGACCTCTCATTGCTATAGTTCGAATCCCGGCCTAGGAATTCGGATTTTTTCATGTAAGAGGAAGCTTCCAGCTGGTTTGCAGAAGGTCAGTGGTTCTATCTGGATGTTCTGTGCATGAAACAATGCAATTTGTTTCATGCACAGAAAAACCACTGGGGTCTTCCTCCACCTGTAATTAACTGGACGTCACGATATGACTGAAATACTGTTAAAGTGATGTAAAATACCGATACAAACAAACAAACATCATCATGCTCCAAAGCTTTAGTCACTCTTATAATAGTTTTTGAAAATCTTCATTAACTATTAACCCTTCACTTGCTGTTCACGTCAATATACCTACCTGTAAATAGTGAAGACCCAGATGAGACAGCTCCTGCAGGAGCAGTCTCATCAGGGTCTGCACTATTTACAAGTAGATGTACCCAGTGCACTCCACAGCAGTGATTGCACAGTGCAATACTTGTACACTGTGAAGATGTATAAAATTATACAACAGGACATGGGTAAAGAAGGAGAAATGTATTTTAAAATTCAGCAAGAGAAGGGTTAATTATTAAATATACTATGAATAGGTTTTTTTTACTATGATACAATGTATTTAGCAAACACTTGTAATTATTTGAAAATCTACCGACATTTCTGATAACCCTTTATTCCATAAAAAACACATTTTAATGTCTTTGCAAACAGAGTAGATCCAGATCAGACAGCTCCTGTAGATCTGATCAGAGTCTGCTCTGCTAGTTTATGTTATGATATTGATCCAATTCCATAGTTTCTCCCATGGAAAAAACTTCATGTGCTATAACCCTTTCCCTCATATAAACGTGTTTTCACGCATTTGCAAACAGAGTAGACCCAGATCAGACGGCTCCTAGAGGAGCCGTCTGATCAGGGTCTACTCTGTTTGCTAATAGAATTTGAAAGATCTGTGTTTTTAGTTTCTAAAATGGCTACAATGCCCAACCTTCCATATTTCATTATAACTATTTTGTGCATGACTATTCAGTGGGTATTAGAATTTGGAATAAACATAGAACAGGGAAAGGGATAATTGCCATTTTAAAAAATCATCTGATTTATATTCAGGATATAATTTTTTCTTACATGAATATTCAACAGGTAAAGAGATATATGTATATGGCAGTTTTATTAACTTTAAATTTAAATAAGGGCATGTCAGTTTTCTGCACTTTAACCATTCACCTAATAAAGACAATTTTGCAAACAGAGCAGACTTGGGTCAGATAGTTCCCATAGGAGCTGTATGACCAGGGTCTGTTATTTTTACATATGGAAATTATAAATAGATCTGAATCTAGTCCTCCTCATGGCCAAAACATCAAGTGCTCAAAAGTCATTATGAAAATGCAACTCACAAATATTCATAAGGTCATTTTATCTCTCACATGAATATTCATTAGGCAAGGGGTTAAAATTTGCCCGTGACATCGTTGTCAAGATGTCAACCTATCGAGAGGTCAAATGCATGAATACAATAAACCTGTCTTCTATATGACAGAGTAACCTTGTACTGGTTTAATATTATTGTATGGACATTTTGAAGAAGAAACTCTTTCCCTGCTTCATATTCATGCAAAAAATTATGACATCATGAATATTTATTAGCTGAATGTTATAATGGTTACATAGAGGATTTTTTGGTAATGGTTACAGAATTGTTAAGCGTCAGATCTATATTATTCCATAAGTAAACAGAGCAAAACAGGATCAGACAGCTGTTACAGGAGCCATCTGATCTGGATATACTCAGTCTTAATAATTATTATGCTTATGAAATAATGCTGAAGGGGGGAGAAGGCATTTATATGAGGGAAAAGGTTAACTCTTACAATGCTGAATTTTCAAATGGACTATTCCAAAAATCAAACAGGTCAAGTTTCTGGTGAATAATTAGGGATTTTTCTAAAGAAAAGTGTAATATGACAAACAGTGCAGACCCTGATGAGAGGGCTCCTCTAGGAGCCCTCTCATCTGGGTCTACACTGTTTGCAAAGGACATAAGTGACTCGTGTCCCGCACTGTAAGGGTTAAGGAAAGGTTAATGTAATCTGTGATATGGGTTTTAATGGCAAACTGTGCAGATCCTGTTCAAATGGCTCCTTTAGGAGCCCTGTTTGATCTGGGTCTGCAGTGTTTGCATATGCCAGTATACTTGTTTCTCCCATTAATCCTTTCCTTCATATAAACGCCTTTTCACACATCTGCAAACAGAGTAGACCCAGATTAGATGGCTCCAATAGGTGCCATCTGATAAAGGTCTACTGTTTGCTAATGGAATTTGATAGATCTGTCTCTTTAGTTTCTAATATGACTACAATGTTCCACCTTCCATATTTCATTATAACTATTTTGTCCTTGACTATATAATTATTCAGTAGGTATTGAAATTTGAAATAAACATCAGAACAGGGAATTTAGGATTAAAATTGTTAACAGTTTGGAATTACTGAGGCGAGTTGCTGGATAAATTGATGTCTCACACTTAAGGATCCAAGAGAATCTCATAGCAGTATTAAGGCAGTGATACTTTTGTAAGTACAGTAAAACCCCTCTAAACCGGACACTAAATTTGGTATAAATATCGGTCTTGGAGACAGGTGGCAGCTTCATGCAGGGTGAAAGTCATGCAGAAAGCTCCTAGAGGAGCTTTCTGCATGACTTTCACCCTGCATGAAGCAGCCACCTGCATAAAAGTATATAAATTCCTCCCTACTAGAATTCCTGTTTAGAGGGGTTTTACTGTAACATAATACACGTGTGTGACTAAGAATTTGCTGAGTCAGCAGTCTGAACTTTGACTTCCCAGTCTAGAGTCTCTATTGAACCTGAGTCTCTATTGATCTAAAAATTAACCCTTTCAACATTGCAATACTCGTCAACTCCTCCAGATCTAAAAGTAAAAATATATTTTCCAAAAATGAAGTGTCAAATAGTTTGGATCTTGATGAGATGCTGAATTACACAGACTCTCATTAGAATCCAATTTATATACATAGGTTATCGTTAAATTTGCCACCAGCGAGCAAAGAGTTGACGATAAAGGAAGTAAAAACAAAATCCTGATAAATCGATCACATTGCATGTTACAGAAACATATATGGCTTTTAACCTTCAGCACTCTACTGGAATATTTGTGATCACCTTTGCAAACATTGAGTTAGTGTCTCATCTGGATCCAAGCTCTATGACACTTGGACACTGTTTTTGAAAAGAAATGGAAGAAAAACTGTACTTTTAGCATTGAAGCTGACAACAATATTTGCAGACGACAACTGCTAAGAGTGCTAAAGGTTAACTAGTACATATATTGCATATTGTATTCCATTATGAGCAACAACAGAGCTATTTTACTGACAAAATGTAAGATACATGTGCATACAGTAAAGCCCCTCTAAACTGAATGTTCGATTTAGTATGAATATGGGTCTTGGAGACAGGTGGCAGCTTAATGCAGGGTGAAAGTCATACAGAAAGCTCCAAGAGGAGTTTTCTGCATGACTTTAACCCTGCATTAAAGCAGTCACCAGCCTAAAAGTATTTAAATTCTGCTCTACTAGAATTCCGTTTTAGAGGCCAGGCTTTTACCCAACACATCTCTTTTCCTGCTACATAATTGTCGTCTGCAATATTTGTCTGCTTCAGTTTTCATTTATGAATTTTCTTCATTTTTTTTCTTCCAAATAAATCCCCATAATCACAGTAAAAAACAATCTGAATCCTGATGAGTCACTGATTTACTCAGCAGAGCTAGATAAGATGCGTAAATTAAAATATGTTCAAGTCCAACTTCTTCATTTCTCCACCAAACCCTATGTTGTGACCCTATGTAATTGTCTCGAAGAGATGATTCTAAACAGTGGTCACAACATAGGGTTTGGTGGAGAAATGACGATTTTAATATTTGGGTATGCACCGTTATCTGTAGCAGTAGCTCTGACTCAGTATCTCATCTGGATCCAAATTGTTTGTAAATTGGTAATCACAGATGCACCATTAGTAACAAAAGAATTATCCTTTTAATTGCAAATTTTGACAGAACAAATTGTTCAGCGGATTTCACACAGTAGAAAATAAGATATTGCACAAAATCATAATTTCATGTAAATTAATTTTTGAATTGTTGAATTAAAGGGCATTGACCCTGACACATTTACAAACATTGTAGACCAAAATCTAGATCAGAGGATCAGTGTGTGCTAGTTGTTATCTAAAATCCACTACCAAATACTGTTCTATATGCTGAATTGACTCTACCATAAATATACGGTGGACCATTTGACTTTGAAAGTTCTGCATCAAAACAGTTGAAATCTAGTCTCTTTGCATGCCATTATAATAATGTCTCTTTGCATGCTATAATAATCTCTTTGCATACCATCATAATCTCTTTGCATGCCCTAATAATCTCTTTGAATTTTATAAATAATCTCTTTGCATACTATCAGAATCTTTTTTGCATACCATCATATAATCTCTTTGCATTTCATCATAATCTCTTATACATGTTATAATATCTTTGCATGTTATCATAATATCTTTGCATGATATAATCTCTTTGTATAATATAATCTATGTACATGCTATCATAACATCTTTGCTTGCTGTCATAATCTCTTTACATGCTACATGTACAGCAGATAACAAAGTTTGCAAACAACAATTATTTAGCATGCAAACAGGTTATGATAGAATACAAAGAGGTTCTGAAACAATGTTTCTTCTATAATATCCTCTTTAAAATGCAGTCAAAGTTTCAAACACGTTGGATTCTAAGGAGATGCCGAGTTACTAGGCATCTCATATGGATCAAACTGTTTGTGTTAAGGTTATCATGATTTCCACCATTTCACTGCTAGCATGCAAAGAGTTATTGAAAATTATTCTATTTTATTGAAATGTCTCTAACATTCTTGAAAGGTTTACTGTAAATGAGTACAGATTCCATGAAATGGGGCCCATCCTCGTGACATGCAACATGTAAATGAGTCATTTTACAGAATAATATTTTATTGGATGTCTGATACATCAGGAGACTGTCCTACAATGAATCTGTAGAGTGAACTTGCCCTACAAGGAAACTGTAGTGTGACCTTGCCCTACAATGAATGATACTTAACCCTGTACTTCATTGATATTCATAAAAAAAAAATAATGACATCATGAATAGTATTAGATGAATATTTATAATGGCAATTATGATTGTGCACACAGGCACTTCATCCATTGGCAGAAACTGTTGAATTAGATCAATACAAGTCCATAAGAAAACAGAGCAGACCCTCATCAGACAGCTACGACTATTCAGTTTGCAAATGTGTTAATATTAACCCGTCACTTGCTGTTCATGTCAATATACCTACCTGTAAATAGTGAAGACCCAGATGAGACAGCTCCTACAGGAGCTGTCTCATTAGGGTCTGCACTATTTACAAATTGATTGTGCAACTAGTGCACTCCACAGCAGTGATTGCACAGAGAAATAATTGTAGACAGTGAAGATATATGTAATTATACCACAGGGCATGGGTAAAGAAGAAGAAATGCATTTTAAAATTCAGCAAGAGAAGGGTTAACTGTAAAATCAGATGCGTATTATTCCAGCTGATCAAACAGATCCTATAGTCATGCAGACTTGACAGGGTTAACCCTTTACTCCATAGATATACAGAAACAAGAGTGTTCAAAGGAACACATGTGTCACCTGCTGGGAGAAGTGTTTGAATAAAAAAAAGAAAAAGAAAGTGTGATGAACTGACAAACAGACAGACAGACAGACAGACAATGGAAAAATTATCCCTATGTGACACACTGCTTCTCGGCAGGTGACACACAAACTCAAATATGAACCATTATTGATACTGAACACAGGTGACTGCTTAATGCAGGGTGAAAGTCATGAAGAAAGCTCCTCTATGAGCTTTCTGCATGACTAAAATTCATCCTGCGTTATGCCGACAAAGACATCAATTCTTAAATACTAAAATTTCGTAGTTTCGAATTTTACTGTTTTCATTTTACTGCCATCACGCAGCAATACGAGTCGACCCAGATCAGATGGTTCCTGTAAGAGTTCTCTTATCTGTGTCAACTCTATTTGCTTATTGAATTAGTATAGATCTGACTCTACACATTCTGCCATGACTGAAAATTCCTTTGTTTAAAAATGTGATTACATACATGAATATTCATGAAGAAACTCACATTCTAATACATGTACATTTGCCTGCCCAGGCGTTGCTGCTCACAGATGATCAGACAGACCGTCGACATCTCATTCAAGATGGATTATATCATGAGCAGACGTGAATCATACAAAAATTCAGACTCATCAAACATCGAACATGAATGACAGGCTCGTAATTTCTACTCCTCAATTGCAACTCCGTCAAGTAAAATGTTGTCTGCTTCATAGTCATTGAATTCTGCATGTATTGATGAAACAACTGTAAATTTAATTCATGAGTAATCATGTAAGAAAAAATGACATCATGGAATATTGATTAGCTGAATTTTATAACCCTTTCCTCCATAGGCTATTTTTTTAGATCCAAGCTCTTTGGATGCATCTACCGAAAAGGAGCATTAACAAGAGAAAAGGAAATTTTTAGAATTTTGCAATTCGAAACCATTGTGATAAATAGAGCATTTGCTCCTATAGGAGCAAATGCTCTATTTATCACAATAGTTTCAACAGGTGACCTTTGTAACAGAGGTGTGGAAAGAGATAATGGCATACTGTACACTGAATCCTGAAAGTTTGGTATTTGTAGATACAGTAGAGTACAGATCAGGTCAAACAAGTTGGATCTTGAGCTGATCCAGTAGTAACATCTAGATCCAAGCTGTTTGCCATTTCCATTACATTGTATCCACTGATAATGGCAAGAAAAGAATTATTGACAAATTTCTACAAAGTTCCTGCAGTTCAATTTACATTCACCCTTTCCTTCATACAAACCTTTGCAAACAGAGTCGACCCAGATCTAGGGTCTGCTCTGTTTGCAGATGAAATTATTATAAATCTGATTGTACAGTTTACTCCAATACCAAAATGTCCTATGTACATATTATGCCATTATAGTCATTAACCCTTTCCCTCATAGGCTATTTTTAGATCCACTGTTACCTCTTTGATTAAACCTACCAAAAAGAAGCATTTACTTGAGAAAGGGAAATTTTCAGAATTGTGTAGTTTTGAAACCATTGTGATAAATAGAGCATTTGCTCCACAGGAGCAAATGCTCTATTTATCACAATGGTTTCACAAAGTGACTTTTAGAGACGCGGCAAATGGTGTCAATATGCGGGAATGGGTTAAGCTTATGGATGCTTATGATGTCATAATTTCCTATATGTCAATATTCAACAGGGAAAGACTAACGCCATGTCTCATCATGATCACGTACAAAGCTATTTGGCACTTAGTCAATTATTTTTTAGAAACTTGAGTAAATCGTTTTTAGAAACTTGAGTAAATCGTAAGTCAGTAAAAATGCAAATCTCAAGATTTTAAGCAGACATAAAAATTTTAAAACATATTTTCGTTTTGACAAGTTATTAGCTAGGCTGAATCAGCAAAACTTCTAAGTGAAACTTAAATACACCTCTGTGATTCCCACTGGATTACCTTTTTCAAGTTTTTCAAAATCGTCCTATATAAATCTTTTAAGATCAGCCAGGTCAAGTATGATATTTTCTACAGATATAAACATAATAAAGTCTACCCGTGGTCCAATATGATTTTCCACAGGTATGGACATAACAATGTCAGTTTGATAAGAAGATACCTGTCTGCGGTCCAGTATGATTTTCTACAGATACAAACATAACAAAGTCACTGTGATACAGCTACTTTGATCCAGTATGATATTTTCTACAGGAAAAAAAAAAAGTCAGTTTGATACAGCTACCTGTGGTGCCAGATACAAGACCGTTATCTTACTTCCTAGTTTATCACATGTTTATTTTCATGAATACTTTTTACAATTTCAACCCTGATTTGTAAAATAGACTTTAAAAAATTCAAATAGGTCAAGCTTCACCTTTAACATTCTGGAATGTTTTAAAGAAAAATGTAACTAAAAACAGTGTAGTCACCCTGATGAGAGGGCTCCTCTAGGAGCCATCTCATCTGGGTCTACACTGTTTGCATCAAAGGACATAAGTGAATCATTTCCCGCAAATGAAAGGGTGAACTTTTTGCACACCAGCCGCCACATTCATGATAACATATGCATACAGTTTAGATCTGGACAAAAAGCTGAGTAACTAGGCATCTCATAACGATCCAATTTTGTCGTATTTTTAACAAAAGCTGAAGAAAAATGAAGTTTTACAGACAACAATTGCTTTGAATCAAATGTATCTGTGCACGTGACAGACATGAGCAATATTATGCACTTGACAGGATCAACTACAGACAAACACACTAGGAATGTGAGGATATTTGGTTCATCATTTAACTCTTTGTTCGCTAAGTAATTTTTCATCTGCAACAATTGTCGTCTGCTTCAATTCTTAAAATAAACTTTCTCTCATTTTTTTTTGCAAAAGAATGGTCAAGATGACAAACAGTTTGAATCCTGATGAGACACCGCATCATGCGGCATCTCATCTGGATCCAAACTTTTTACATATTGTAATCGCAGTTTCCCCACTAGCGTGCAAGGAGTAAATATTTTGAATACTTGCAGTGTAATTATTATAATGTATTCAAACAGTGCCCACCCTGATGAGACACCAGTGTTTTTCAAATGTCTAATAGCATTATAAATTGTTTGACATTCTGGTATTCAGTTTGAAAAAAAGAAAAGAAAATTTACTTTGAAAGTATGATAGTTTTGCAAACGACAGTCACTTAGCATAGGAAGAGTTAAGAGGCTGATGCTTAGACTTTGACTCTAGTGACACAGACTTTGTTTGAGTCAAGAGACCAAGCATTGAAGTTGACATACACATGTTAATCTATTTATCCTTGGTGTTCTGACACTCAGTCTCCACACTCTATATGGTGAAAATTTGTAAAGCTGAACAATTTTGGGCACCATTTTGATAACTTTAAATTTGACTGACGAAGTAGCAAATAGTGTAAACCTCGTTTTCTAGCTCCTTTTGGGGCTATTTGATCTGGGTTTACACTATTTGCCTAAGTTTGTCAGAATACTAGGATAATTTAAGGGCCCCACTTGACTCAGTCTGACAGTTTGAATAGTTATATAGTGTTGCATCACAAATGCTTACATTGAGGATGGTCTTGGGTTATCTATGTAAATGCTTACATTGAGGACGGTCTGGGGTTATCTATGTAAATGCTTACATTGAGGACGGTCTCGGGTTATCAATGTAAGTGCTTACATTGAGGATGGTCTTGGGTTATCTGTGTAAATGCTTACATTGAGGATGGTCTTGGGTTATCTGTGTAAATGCTTACATTGAGGATGGTCTTGGGTTATCGATGTAAATGCTTACATTGAGGATGGTCTTGGGTTATCGATGTAAATGCTTACATTATGAGGATGGTCTTGGGCTATCTATGTAAATGCTTACATTGAGGATGGTCTTGGGTTATCTATGTAAATGCTTACATTGAGGATGGTCTTGGGTTATCGATGTAAATGCTTACATTGAGGATGGTCTTGGGTTATCGATGTAAATGCTTACATTGAGGATGGTCTTGGGTTATCGATGTAAATGCTTACATTGAGGATGGTCTTGGGTTATCTATGTATACAGTTTGTATACAGATGAGATGCTCAGTAACTCAGTTTCTCATTAAGATCCAAACTACAGTAAAACCCCTCTAATGCAACTACCAAAAAGGGGCATAATTCAATGGCAAAGGCAAGTGGTAGTTTAATGCAGGACGAAAGTTATGCAGAAAGCTCCTAGGAGCTTTCTGCATAACTTTCGTCCTGCATTAAGCAACCACCTGCTTATGAAGACAGCCATGTTTGTTCATTAAGTGGTCGCATTAGAGGGTTTTTTACTGTAGTTGACACTCCGACTGTATTTTTCAAGAGAAATGGAAAGAAACTTTGACAGAGGATTTAACCAGTGAACAATTTTTGCAGACCTCATGACTCTTGTCATACAAAACATTAACCCAGTCTACCTGATGCCTTTTCATGCTTTTGCAAATGGAGTAGATCCAGATCAGAGGAGAAAATGTCTGATCAGTGTCTATTCTGATTGCTTATGGAACAATATAGATTTGATTCTACAGATGTTGCATTTGCAAAATCCTGTGCGCATCTACCATTATAAATAATTAGCTAATGAATATTCATAACATAATTAATTTTGACATGAATATTCATCAGGTAAAGGATTAAACACTTTGATTGCATAAAAAGTTGTTAACATAATCTCTGCCGAAAACATTGATGTCTCCAGTTATTGAACCTACTTAAGTCACATAAAATATTTACAACTTCACACTACTGCTATGTATGTGTACAAAGCCCCAAGAAAATACGTAAATCAAAACAGTTGAAAGAAAATCTCTTTATTTCTTCACCAAACCCTATGTTGTGACCACTCATTTGATTTCTCTCTTTGAGACGATTTTAAAAAGAAGTCATACATTGTAACACTGGTCTGCTCTGTTTGCATATGTAATATTATTACGGTAGATCCGATTCTACAGTTTCTGCAACAGCCAAATGATGCCTGTGTTCATTATCATAATTATGGCATTGTAAAAATTCAGCAAATTTTAATATTCATGATGTCATCATTTCTTATTGAATATTCATGAGGTAAAGGGTTATATTTATCTGATAGTCTGTCTTAACCCAAATACTTCACAAATATCCAAACTGTTATGAGGCAGACACCTATAACCCTTTATATGATGAAGTTTTCAAGTGGAACGATCCATCATACTTAAAGGTAGAGTCCATTAAGTATGAAACAATCAAATTTGCCAGAAGAATCTGAGTGACAAGCAGTGTAGACCGTGATCAGGGGGTTCCTCCAGAAACCTTCTGATCTAGGTGTACACTGTTTGCAAAAGTTGCTTAACTTGTTTCCTGCATTCAAGGGACTTAAGATTGAGGGATGAGGTCACTGAACACATTTGAACTTCAATCTCAATACAAACAATTGAACCTTTAAACCCTATTTATTAAACACTGTTGAAAATCTGCTCATCAAATATTTGTCACTTGCTTTCATATATCTATACTTTAATTTCTGCTCAACATACAAATGTATAAAGTTTCAATCAGTTTGGATCCTGATGATGTGTGTAGTTACTCAGTGTTTAATCCAGATTCAGCATACATGTATTTGCATTTTTTTTTTAACCCTTTCCCTGTTCTTTATTTGTAACAAATTTCATTACCTACTGAATATTCATAGACAAAACAGTTATAATGAAATATAGAAGGTGATACATTGCAGCTGTTTTAGAAAGTAAAGAAACAGATCTATCAAATTCTATTAGCAAACAGAGCAGACCCTGATCAGACGGCTCCTCCAGGAGCCGTCTGATCTGGGTCTACTCTGTTTGCAAATGCGTGAAAACACGTTTATATGAGGGAAAGGGTTAAGGTTAGCATAATAGTGCCCGTGAGAGTGGAAAGAGTTAACATTTTCATCTGCTGCATTGTCCTGAAAGTAAACTTTTCTTTTATTTCTCTCAAAAAATGCAGCCAGAATGGTAAACAATTGGGATCTTGATCACCCACAGGCATCTGGATCCTCAGATGATACACAGGCACCTGGATCCAAACTGTCTGCATAGGTTAATCACAAATTCACCACTTATGCGTGCAAAGGGTAAAAACAATTCTATACGTAAAGACCTATCTAGTCAATATTGAGACTGTTTAAAGTTTAAACCTTTGAATGCTACTAACATTTTCAAACAGTGTAGACGTAGATAAGTGGACTCCTAGACAAACCCTCAAATCAGTGTCTGCAGTATTTGTTATTCAACATCTTGTTGTAAACTTAAACTTTTCATAATGAATGGACTCTATAGTTAACACTAATTGGCCATGTCACTTGGTTCAGAGAATCTTCAGTTCATCAGATCAGTATGTAAATTTATTCAATTTCAAAGCAATTTTTCCACACTGACCAGCTTCGATATATCCTAAGCCCATATCAGTCTTCATTCAAACATGACTAGTTTTACCTTTAGAATGCGGGAAATTACTGTATTGGCAATAATATTATGCAAACAGTGTAAACTCATATCAGAGGGCTCTTAACCCTTTCCCTCATAGGCTAATTTTAGATCCAACCACTTTGAATAAAAATACTGAAAAGGAGCATTAACTGGAGAAAAGGAAAATTTTAGAATATTATAGTTTGAAACCATTGCGATAAATAGAGCATTTGCTGCTATGGGAGCAAATGCTCTATTTATCACAATGGTTTCAACCGGTGGTTTTTACAGAGGCGTAGAAAGGCGTATTTATGGAGGAAAGGGTTAAGGGAGCTCTCTGATCAGGGTCTGCACTGTTTGTCATTCGAATCCCACTCGCAAATATACATTGTATATCTCTATCATACTTGATAGAATTTATTGTAAAACAATTCCATACTATGTCCTGTTTTTTCAAACGGGCGTATAATTAAGCAAATTACTATTTATACAGACATCATTTATTACATGAATATTCATGAAGTAATGGGTTAAATCAAACAAACGGAGAAGGAAGCAGTGAAGACCCTAACCAAACTGCTCCTGAAAGAGATATTGGATCTGGGTCTGCACCATTAGCGTCAGTTTGTCAGCCTGACGTTTTATGATTGTTACGGTATGTTAGGCTAGTGCATCATTATTGAACAAGTTACTGTTGGGTTGAATCATGTCTGTACTGTTACTTTCACCTTTTGGCATGCTTGTTCGATGGACAGAACCATTACAGTAAAACCCCTCTAAACTGGACGTTAAATTTAGTATATTGGAAACTGGTGGCAGCTTAATGCAGGGTGAAAGTCATTCAGAAAGCTCCTAGAGGAGCTTTCTGCATGACCTTCACCCTGCATTAAGCAGACACCTGCCTAAAAGTATCTAAACTCTTCTCTACCAGAATTCTGGTTTAGAGGGTTTTTACTGTAACTGCAATAATAAGAACCACAGGTAATAATTGTAGGAAAAAACTGAACATCATCTGAATGAGTTCAGATAGAAAAGCTTTCACCTGAGTCTGAAAATAACAAGAACTTGTTCATAAAATTTCCAGACAGTTGCACTCTTGAATTGTCCTTCTGCAATAATTAACTCTTTTGTGGTCTGCTCAATTGTTGTCTGCAACATTTTTAAAACTATTAGTCTACTTACTGATTATTATCTTTTTGTAGAAATTGAGCCTGAGTAACAAGCATTTTGGATCTCAGAACAAGCCCCACATTTTATGTGGCATGATCTGGATCCAAACTGTTTGCATAGGTCAAAACAGGGGGAAGATCGACCACTAGCTAGCATGCAAAGAGATGATAAACAAAGACAATGTGTACAGGTGAACCTTTTTAACCCGGCCCTTAACCCTTTCCCTGTTCTATGTTTATTTCAAATTTCAATACCCACTGAATATTCATGAACAAAATAGTTGAAATGAAACCTAGAAGGTGGAACATTGTAGCCATTTTAGAAAGCAAAGAAACAGAACTATTCAAATTCCACTAGCAAACAGAGCAGACCCTGATCAGACGTCTCCTCCAGGAGCCGTCTGATCTGGGTCTACTCTGTTTGCAAATGCGTGAAAACACGTTTATATGAGGGAAAGGGTTAATGAATATTGGTGGGAATTAATCACTCCGTGAATATTCATTCACTTAATTTTCATAATGTAAAAAAAAATCACTGGATTTATTGGCTCAAGACAAAAACTGCATGATGAAATATATATAATATTAGATCTATAAAATCCATAAGCAAACAGAGCAGACCCTGATCATACAGCTTTTGTGGAAGCTGTCTGATCTGTGTTTACTCTGTTTGCAGACCTATTAGGTAGTTGCTTAACCCATTCCCGCATATTGACGCCTTTTGGCGCTTCTGTAAAAGTCACTTTAATAAACCATTGTGATAAATAGAGCATTTGCTTCTGTGGAGCAAATTTATGCTCTATTTATCACAATGGTTTCAAAACTACACAATTCTGAAAATTTCCTTTTCTCTAGCTAGTAAATACTCCTTTTCGGTAGATTTAATCAAAGTGGTTGGATCTAAAAATAGCATATGCTGGAATGGGTTAATACAGAATGAAAGTAAACTACACAGGTCTGAACCGTTTACCACATAGAGATGCTTTTTGAAGCCTTTGTAAACAGAGTAGACTCAGATAAGATGACCCCTGTAGGGGTCTCCTGTAGGAGTCATCTTATAAGAATCTGCTCCGTTTGCTTATATGTTATATAGATCTTTAATTCTACAGTTTCTGCCGTGACCAAAACATCTTGTGTTCTTATGCCATTATAAAACAATCAGCTAATGAATATGCATATAGTTATTATTTCTTATATGAATATTCATAAGGTAAAGAGTTAAAGGAGTTTCCCTAATGAACATTTTTGTATGCATTGATCACTTCACAAATATTCACTAAAATACAAAACGGAATTGTTGGCTTTCAAAAGCAAACAGTGCAGACCCAGACAGCTCCTAGAGGAGCTGAATTGGGTATACACTGTTTGCAAAGGCATTAAAAGGCAATCATAAAGGGTTAATCTTGTAAAGGGTTAATCTAAAAAATGTATTAGTCATTTACATCATACAATTGTCTTTAATGCCTGCACAACCAGAAGACACAGATTAGCCATCTAATCAGGGTCTACTTTGTTTGCTTATGAAATAATATAGATCTCGATATGATTCTACAGTTTCTTCCATGGTATTCCCTTGTTTTTTTGTCTGAGCCAACAATATCCTTATAAAGGAATAAAAAACTTATCTTATAAAGATTGAGTTAATGAATATTCATCATACAATCAATTCCTGCAAAACTGTTCATTAGGGAAAGGGTTAACCCATTCCCTCATAGGCTATTTTTAGACCCAACCTCTTTGAATAAATCTACTGAAATGGAGCATTCTTTATTACTGGAGAAAAGGGAAATTTTAGGCTTGTGTAGTTTTGAAATGATTGTGATAAATAGAGCATCTGCTAATAATGGAGCAAAAATGCTCTATTTATCACAATGGTTTAAAAAAGTGACCTTTACTGAGGTTTCTAAAAGTGTTGATATGTGGGATTGGGTTAACCCATTCCCTCATAGGCTATTTTTAGATCCAACCTCTTTGAATAAATCTACCAAAAAGAGCATTAATTAGAGAAAAGGAAAAATTTAGAATTTTGTAGTTTGAAACCATTGTGATAAATAGAGCATTAAATTTTGCTCCTATAGGAGCAAATGCTCTATTTATCACAATGGTTTCAAGAAGTGACAATTACAGAGGCATAGAAAGGCATAGAATATATATAGGGAATATATAAAGGATATAAGGGTTAAGTTATCATATGTGTCTTGAAGACAGACAATATGGACTTCTATTGAGGTTTAGAGGGATTTGACTGTTGTTACTTTTTGGCATCTAGTAACATAAATAGTTAATATGGTACCTTAAGGTATCGATTACATGTGTCTGTAATGGCTTTATGTTCTGTAACTATTTGCAAGCTAGCAATGAATTTGTAACTTATACATCTATGCAAACAGTTTAGATCTAGATGAGACGTCAAGTAACTCGGCATCTGACATCAGGATCCAAACTGTTAGTTACTCTGACTGAATTTTTGAACAGATAAATCTTCAAAAACAGAGCAGACAACAATTTATTTGCAGATGACAATTAGCATATAAAGCATTAAGTACATGCATTTTGTAAGATCAATGTTCCCAGACAACAGACCCGATGCTACATTTTGTAAGATCAATGTTCCCACTGACAACAGACCCGATGCTACATTTTGTAAGATCAATGTTCCCAGACAACAGACCCGATGCTACATTTTGTAAGATCAATGTTCCCAGACAACAGACCCGATGCTACATTTTGTAAGATCAATGTTCCCAGACAACAGACCCGATGCTACATTTTGTAAGATCAATGTTCCCAGACAACAGACCCGATGCTACATTTTGTAAGATCAATGTTCCCAGACAACAGACCCGATGCTACATTTTGTAAGATCAATGTTCCCAGACAACAGACCCTATGCTACATTTTGTAAGATCAATGTTCCCAGACAACAGACCCTATGCTACATTTTGTAAGATCAATGTTCCCAGACAACAGACCCGATGCTACATTTTGTAAGATCAATGTTCCCAGACAACAGACCCGATGCTACATTTTGTAAGATCAATGTTCCCAGACAACAGACCCGATGCTACATTTTGTAAGATCAA
Organism: Azorinus chamasolen; assembly: GCA_963576725.1. NCBI lineage: Eukaryota > Metazoa > Mollusca > Bivalvia > Cardiida > Solecurtidae > Azorinus > Azorinus chamasolen. The sequence goes on from OY755242.1 coordinate 20,244,905, forward strand.
TGTTCCCAGACAACAGACCCTATGCTACATTTTGTAAGATCAATGTTCCCAGACAACAGACCCTATGCTACATTTTGTAAGATCAATGTTCCCAGACAACAGACCCGATGCTACATTTTGTAAGATCAATGTTCCCAGACAACAGACCCGATGCTACATTTTGTAAGATCAATGTTCCCAGACAACAGACCCGATGCTACATTTTGTAAGATCAATGTTCCCAGACAACAGACCCGATGCTATATTAACTCTTTCATTAACACTCAGCAATATTTTGTCGGCAAAAGTTGTCAAAAAAAAATAAATTATTTTGTTCCAGTAAACATGATCAGAATGTCCGGCAGATTTGTTTGTCTGTTTGTATCAGGGTTTTCTGTCACTTTTAATAACCCCTTCCTCCATAGGCTATTTTTAGACCCAGACTCTTTAAATGAATCTACCCAAAAGGAGCATTTACTAGAGAAAAGTAAAATTTTCGAATTTTGTAGTTTGAAACCATTGGGATAAATAAAGCATTTGCCCCTATAGGAGCAAATGCTCAATTTATCACAATGGTTTCAAGAAGTGGTTATTACAGAGGTGTAGAAAGGCATATTTATGGAGGAAAGGGTTAACCCTTTCCTTGTTCTATGTTTATTCAAAATTTCAATACCTACTGAATATTCATGGACAAAATACAGCTATAATGAAATATTGAAGGTGAAACATTGTAGCCATTTTAGGAAGTAAAGAAACAGATCTTTCAAATTCCTTAGCAAACAAAGGAGACCCCGATCAGAAGGCTCTTACAGGAGCCATCTGATCTGGGTCTTCTCTGTTTTCAAATGCATGAAAATGTGTTTATATGAATGAAAAGACTAACAGATAATTTCAGTCATACGTCCAGCTAATCATAAGTGGAGGATTTGTCATGCACAGAAGGACTGTTTCTTGCACAGACGAACATTTGAGTATGACGTCTCTTTTTGCAAAGATTATCATATTAAAGGCCTTTAGTTTGGATAAATGCAATGTCGGTAAATAAATTCTTGATAATCATTTAAAACACTGTTATGATCAAATTAAATTTGCTGATGGCTTTACATGTCATATAGTGACCAAGCACTATGACTCTGACACGTGACTTCTCTGGGTCTACACTCTATGACTCTGACAAGTGACTTCTCTGGGTCTACACTGTGTCAAATAGTGACCAGGCACTACGACTCTGACACGTGACTTCTCTGGGTCTACACTCTATGAGTCTGACAAGTGACTTCTCTGGGTCTACACTGTGTCATATAGTGATCAGGCACTATGACTCTGACACGTGACTTCTCTGGGTCTACACTCTATGACTCTGACACGTGACTTCTCTGGGTCTACACTCTATGACTCTGACACGTGACTTCTCTGGGTCTACACTGTGTGCAATCACCTTGTTAACCCTTTACTCTATCAATATCAAACAATGTATGTATGAATATTTATAATGACATATAAACAAGAAAACAATTAGCAGAAACCATCTGATCTTGGTCTACTATGTGTGTAAAGGGGTTTAAAGGCATATCGATGGATTTCAGGGTTAAGATATCTATTGTTGCAGTTTTGTATATTGTTGAGGACAATAATAAATGCCTTCAATAAATGTAACAACTAGAAAAACATTTTGAATTGTGAAGTTTTGAAACCAGTGTGATAAATAGAGCAAATTCTCTATTTAGCACAATAGTTTCAAAAGTTGACCTTCACAGAGGTATCAATATGACGTGTCAATATGAGGGAATGAGTTTTTGAAACCATTGTGATAAATAGAGCATTTGCTCCTATAGGAGCAAATGCTCTATTTATCACAATGGTTTCAAACTACAAAATTCTAAAATTTCCCTTTTCTCTAGTTAACGCTCCTTTTGAGTAGATTGATTCAAAGTGGTTGGATCTAAAAATAGCCTATGAGGGAATGGGTTAAGAGACCAATGTTTATTCATTCTGAGGTCCTTCTGTATTTGCAACATTCTTTAGTTATCTGACACCTGTCAGTAAAGCAGCCCAATGATCCACTGCCAGTCTGGTGATAAATGAATTTATCATAATTATGCTTTCACCAAGGTTTGTTTTTATCTGCGAGGTGTTTGGAAAAGCTAAGCTAAGTGATGCCGTTGTCTATACCTATACTCCATTAATACACCTTTCTACGCAATTGAAAACAGTAGACCCAGATCAAACGGCTCCTGTAGGAACCATCTGATCAGGGTCTGCTCTGTTTGCTGATGACATAATTTAGACAGACTCTGCCATGACCGAAACTTTCTGTAAAAGACATCATGAATAATTAAGCTAAATTTTTATACTGACATATTTAACCTCGTCAGAAACTGTGGAACCAGCAAACAGAGCATACTCTGATCACATGGCTCCTGTAGGAACCGTCTGATCCGGATTTACTCTGTTTGCAAAGGCAATTCCCTCCATAGGCTATTTTTAGATCCAACCTCTTTGAATGAATCTACTCAAAAGGAGAATTTACTAGAGAAAAGTAAAATTTTAGAATTTTGTAGTTTGAAACCATTGTGATAAATAGAGCATAAATTTTGCTCCTGTAGGAGCAAATGCTCTATTTATCTCAATGGTTTCAAGAAGTGGTTAATACAGAGGCGTAGAAAAGTGTATTTATGGAGGAAATGGTTAAAAGGCGTATCTAAGGAGTAAAAGGTTAAAAAATACTAGCAGACAACAAAGTTTGCAGATGGTAGTGTATAAATGATATAAAGAAGATTCTGGCAAAAGTTTGTCAATTTTGACAGTCTCACATTTGTGTGTTAGCTCTTTGTATGCTGTAGATATGAGGGGATTTATGATCATTACGGTATGTATGCAATCAGTTTGGATACAAAAGAAACACTGAAAAATACTTCTAGAGAAGCCTTTGACCTGGGTGTGCACTGTTTGCCATTCAAAATGCTCCAGCAAATTAAAGCTTTTCAAACTGAATGGACTCTGAAGATAACCCTTTCTTTCATACAAACACATTTTCACACCTTTGCAAACAGAGTAGACCCAGATCCGATAGCTCCTGTAAGTCTGATCTGGGTCTACTCTGTTTGATTATGAGCCTTTGATATATCCTACCAATACCAACAACTGCTTAATGCAGGGCAAAAGTAATGCAGAAAGCTCCTCTGGGAGCTTTCTGCATTACTTTTGTCCAGCATTAAGAACTCCTGTATACAAATTGCATCATAAAATATCAGCTACAATATATTAAATATTCATGAAATCATTATTTCTAACATGAATATTCAAAAGTGAAAGTGTTAACCCTTTACTCCATTATAAGCAGAGACATATACATACATATATATGTCTGTCCATAGATACACATATTAACCCTTCGCTTGCTATTCACATCAATATACGTACCTGTAAATAGTGAAGACCCAGATGAGACAGCTCCTGCAGGAGCTGTCTCATCTGGTTCAGCACTATTTACAAGTTGATTGTGCAACCAGTGCACTCCACAGCAGTGATTGCACAGCGCAATACTTGTACACAGTGAAGATATATGTAATTATACAACAGGGCATGGGTAAAGAAAGAGAAATGTATTTTAAAATTCAGCAAGAGATTGGTTAACACCTTTGCAAACAGAATAGGTCCAGATCAGATTAGCTCCTGTAGGAGTCATTTTATTAGGGTCCGATCTGTTTGCTAATGGCACAATATAGATCTGATTCTAGTTTTGGTAAGGGCCAATAATTCCATGTATAAAAATTAATTCTATTAATATTCATGCTGTCATGAATTCACATGCATATTTAACAGGGAAAGGGTTATTTATTTTTTAAATGCCGATAGGCATTCCACGTTGACATTAATTCAGCACTCCAAGGGTATATGATAATTATCTCCATCTACCACCCACAAGAATGCTACATAAGCAATTATAGCATAACTTAACCCCTAACCTTATGAATAATTAAAAATGGCTCCTCCCTTAATGAATATTAAGTTAAACAACATATTGTATCAAAATTTATCATTGAAGAAAATGACAGTACAGACCAAGATCAAAGGGCTTATCAATGAGCCCTCTGATCTGGGTATACACTGTTTACAAAAGTCTTCTATACTCGGTTCCAACACCTCAAGGGTTAACCCTTAACCTCATATGAAAATTATTAAAATTGTTGTTTGGTTAAATGTTCAAAAGTTGTTTTTAAAATATTTTCAAATTTGCTTACTGATAGTCGAGTTTAAAGTATTGGTCAAACAGTCTAGATCTTGATTAGATGCCAACTTGCTTGACATCTCATGTGCATCATGCTAGTCTGGTTGTGGCTATTAAAATATGAGTTAACTTTTTCACTGCCAAGAATTGTCGTCTGCTTCAATTTTGAAATTGGAGTATTCTTCCTTTTTGTTTAAAACCCCCACAATTACAACATTATGTAGTTTGGATTCCAATGAGTCGCTAAGTTACTTGGTGTCTCATCTGGATCGAAACTATTTGTAAAAGTTATCATGACTTAGCATGCAAAGAATCAATCACCCATAACTTGCTACCAAAGAATTCTTCAAACACATTCTACTAGCTAATTCAAAATTGAAATCTGCAAACCAAATTTCATTTATTTACTGGTCAGATCCAAGAATATCATGGACGAATATCATGGCATTAAGTCTGCATCCTGTCTGTTCTTGGGTAGCAGGTACGGAATTATACAAGCCTTTAACAAGCTTGTATCTTTCAACTCAATTATCATATCTGTTGATCTTAAGAATTTCATGTACTTGAATGAACTCAACTGTGAAATAATGGTTAAAAATTTATCCCTTTAAATGCGGTAAATGTCTGTATTGGCCTTAATGTAAGTAGCGTAGACCCAGATCAGAGGGCTCCTAGAGGAACCATCTGATCAGGATCTGCATTGTTTGTTATTCAACATCCTCTTTCAAAGTATACCCTTTCACACTGAATGGGCTCAACAGTTAAACAATGATGGGTCATTCCACTTTGAAACTCAGTATCAAAAGTGTTAAATATCACTTCAGGACTTATATTTTAACCTTTACTCCATGTATATGTATGCCTACTTGCAAACAGAGTAAACCCTGATCAGATGACTCCTGTTGAGCCATCTGATCAGGATCTGGTCTGCAGTTTGCTTATATAAGGATATAGATCTGATTCTGCAGTTTGTGCCATAGTCTGCCTTTGCAAACTGAATAAACCCAGATCTTAAGACCCCTATAGCAGCCGTCTGATCAGGGTTTACTCTGTTTGCTTCTGAAATATTATAGATACAATTTCATATTTTCTGCCATGAATATTCAACTATTCATGTAGCAAAGGGTTAACTATAGTGTCCATTCAGTATGAAAGGCTTATCTTGCTTGAGGATTTTGGATGACAAACAGTACAGACCCTGATCACAGGATTTCTAGGAGCCCTCTGATCTGGGTCTACACAGTTTGCCAATGCCAACAAACTAAAATGATTAAAGAGCTAACAATATTTTGATCAATTCCCTTTAGCAAACAGAAAAAGTGTGTGACCTTGATCAAAGCTGTCATTGACTGACTTCAAAATTCTGCTGAACTTGCAAAAATGCTTTTTTTATTGTTCACCCAACCTTTCTTAACCCATTATTTGACAGAGATACCTTCTAATGCTTTTTCAAATAGAGTAGACCAAGATCTGATGACTTCTTCTATAGGAGTTGTCTGTAAAGGTCTGATCTGTTTGCTTATAAAATGATACAGATTTGAATCGACACACTGTTCTTTTTGCTTGTAAAATGATATACAGTAAAACCTCTCTATAACGGCCTATAAATTAAATCAAGTACTTTGTGTTAAAGGCAGGTGACTGCTTAAAGCAAGGTGAAAGTAAAACAGAACGCTCCTATAGGAGCATTCTGGTTTACTTTCACCTTGCTTTAAGCAGCCATCTGCCCTAAATACCAAGTAATTAACACAATTTAGTGGCTGTTATAAGAGGTTTTACTGTAGATCGCATTTACAATTTCTATCACAGTACAAATTCAGCTCATTTATATTAACCCTTCGCTTGCTGAATTTTAAAATACATTTCTCCTTCTTTACCCATGCCCTGTTGTATAATTACATATATCTTCACTGTGTACAAGTATTCGCTGTGCAATCACTGCTGTGGAATGCACTGGTTGCACAATCAACTTGTAAATAGTGCAGACCCTGATGAGACAGCTCCTGCAGGAGCTGTCTCATCTGGGTCTTCACTATTTACAGGTACGTATATTGACGTGAACACCAAGCGAAGGGTTAATACATTCTTACATTCTTATATTTCATACATCAATATTCATCAGGTACATGGTTAACCAGGTGAGATCATTTGCATATTATCATTAGGACATTCCAGATAAATTGTTCAAATAGTTTTCACCCAGGTGAGACATCAGGTAAAAGGATCCAAACCGTCTGACATTCTAATCAGACCTCTTTTTTCATATAGCAGAAATTTCATTTTAACAAATGCAGCAGATGACAATATTTGCTGACATACATTAATGATTATTCTACCCACCAAAGGTTATATAAACATTGTTATCTGTATAATTTACTCATTTATAGCACTAATTTGAGCTGATTTATTGTATTCTATGGCTGAGCCTAGTTTGGTCTGTTTTTCCACGAAGATAGTCGATTCATCCAACGTGGTTTACCTTGTGAAACGATCCCCTACACAAGGTAATCACAGTAATTTATCCAAATTTGGGCAAATCACATATTACAGTGGGCGAAATGCCTAGACAGTATGTGTAAGTGTTCAATATGATGTTCAATCCCTCCGCAAAGGTAAGATATTGCCTTAAGGTGCAATGAACGTAGTACTAGCATAATTGACAATCGTGCATCATACCTTCGACATCACTGACAAATCATTAAGTTATTTGGTGTGTATATTCAATAGGTGATGTTTACAGGCCCATCTGTCACAGAGTAACATATAATTAGCTCATAAAGCTCGTGATCATGTGATAGGTTATGTATATCATTGACCCTTTCAATGCAGAATTCTCAGAGTAGAACAGTCCATTATTGTCCAATGGTAGAATCAACTCTGTATGAAAGGTATAATTTGCAAGAGGATGACAATCAGTGTAGACATCGATCAGAGGTCTCCTCTAGGACTACTAGGATGGGCAAAACTGTTTACATATGTTACATAGATTGTCACTAGTTCATAGTTAGAGGGTTAATTAACTCTTTGTAAACGAAGTAATTTTTCGTCTGCAACAATTGTCGTCTGCTTCAACTCTTAAAATAAACTTTCTCTCATTTTTTTTGCTAGAATATGGTCAAGATGACAAATAGTTTGGATCCTGATGAGATGCCGCATTATGCGGCGTCTCATCTGGATCCAAACTGTTTGCATAGGTAATCACAGTTTCGCCGCTAGCGTACAAAGAGTTAACTCTTTGAATGTGGGAAACAAGTGTATTGGCAGTTGCAAACAGTGTTGACCCAGATCAGAAGGAAGGCTCCTAGGAGACTGCTAATCAGGGCCTGCACTGTTTGTCATTCAAAATCCTTTCGTAAAGAACAATCTTTCATAGCGAATGGACTATTCCGTTAAACAATGTTTGACTGTTCCACTTTGAAAGCTCAGCATTCAAAGGATTAAACACCAAATGTAAACAAATTATATGTTCAGTTTCAATATTAGTATTTATGATTCATTGGTGAAGGTCACATTATACATTCTTAATCCATAAAATAATTTCCAACTTTTAAAACCATCACCTGCAACACATTCTTAAAAAAAATAATCCAACTACAATCACAGAGTCAACCAGTTTAGATTCAAATGAGACCTTTGGTCAATTTAGGTACAATCTGGATCCAAACTGTAAGCACAGGATACATGTCCTAAAAAATTACAGCCCTTTCCCTAATTCTACATCGTTCCAAACAGAGAACATCCAGATCAGACAGCTTCTGTAGGGGCCGTCTGGCCAGGGTCTGCTATGTCTGCTTATAGAATAATATACATTGTAGATATGATGCTAGTTTCTGTCATGACCAAGATTTCCTGTGTTCATTTATCATCATAAACATTAATCTAATAAATATTCATGATGTCATTATTTCTAACAGGAATATTCATGGAGTAAAGGCTTTACCTTTTGATGTTGAATATTCATATAAGAAGTAATGACATCATGAATATTAATTAGATTATTTTTTATAATGGCATATGCACACATGGTATTTTGGCTCAAGCAAAACCTGTACAATCAGATCTATATCATACTTTAACCCTTTCCTCCATAGGCTATTTTTAGACCCAACCTAAAGACCCAAACTCTACCCAACCTAATGAATCTACCCAAAAGGAGCATTTACTAGAGAAAAGTAAAATTTTAGAATTTTGCTGTTTGAAACCATTGCGATAAATAGAGCATTTGCTCCTATAGGAGCAAATGCTCTATTTATCACAATGGTTTCAAGAAGTGGTTGTTACAGATGTGTAAAAAGTCGTATTTATGGAGGAAAGGGTTAGCCCTTTATCTGTTCAATATCCACGTAAATAATGACATCATGACTATTTATTATCATAATTTTAATAATGGCATAATTATGTTTAAAGGATAGTTTGGTATTGGTAGAAACTATAGAGTCAGGTCTATTAAAATTTCATAAGAAACCAGAGCAGATCCTGATCAGATAACTCATATAGGAACTGCCTGATCTGCCAGACTGGGTCTACTCTGTTTGCAAACAAGTGAAAAGGTGTTTATATATATGAAGGAATGGGTTAAGCAAACAGGGCAGACCCTGATCAGATGGATCCTAGAATATTATGAGCTGTCTGATCTGGGTCTAGTCTGTTTGCAAATGCATAAAAAAGCAAGGATTAAAATCTGTTGGAGTCGAATGAACCCTTTACCCCATACATTTATCCTGTAGGAGATGTCTGATCAGGGTCTGTTCTGTTCTTATGAAATAATACATTTATGATGCTTGTTTCTGCCATGGCCAAAAATTCCTGTGTCCATGTGTCATTATAAAAATTAATCTAATTGATATTGATGATGTCATGATTTCTTACATGAATATGCATGGCGCAAAGGGCTAAAGTGGCTAAGTATGTTGGGTAAATAGGGTGTACATATCAAGGGCTTGGTGCAAAACTATTCTAACTCCTTCACAAAGTGAAGGAGTTAGAATAGTTTTACACCAAGCCCTCGCATTTCCTTTCTTATAAAGGGAAACTCTACCAAGACATTATCATATTTATGAACACCTGTTAAATTGTCATTATATTGATATTTATGAACCTTATGGAACATCCAATATCAACCTGTAACTAACTATATGAGTACTGGATATTACAAATTCCTAACACTTTATTACCTGTACGTTTACCCTCATTCTTCTAAATATTCAGACACAAGCTCCATGGAATTATAAAGCTGAGCAGGTCATCAAAGTGGCACCATTTTGATAACATGAAATTGCACTGACACTGTAGCAAATAGCGAAGACACTGACCAAACTGATCCTTCACAAGTTTGATCTAGATCTGTACTATTTGCATAAGCGTGTTTGTTTGAATACTTCAGGTGTGTAAGGTATGTCAGATATATATATCTTCACCATGCTAGGTCAATTTTTATCAGCAAAAAATGTTGTCCATCAAAATTCAATTACTGGTAGCAGTATTTTCTTTCATTTGCTTACAACCCTGTCTGGGTATCAGGCAGTTTCGACCCCTATATGTAATGCCCAAATTATTTGCCATCTCACCCAGATCCAAAATGTTAGCAAAAGGGTCACACAAATCTGCTAAACATGTTGCTTGCAAATTAATAACTCATATCACACAACATTGGTTGAGTAACCTGAACCTTTACAATGCCGAATTTCAAATGGACCTTTCCAGATTTGACATTGGACTGTCTCATGCTGATTCTGGAGGGGCATTGTTTCCATAAATTTTAACATCTGGCAAATGGTGCAGACTCTGTCGTCTGATCACAGGGCTCCCTCAGGAGCCCATTTCTCTAGGTCTACACTGTTTTAACCCATTCCCTCATTGGCCATTTTTAGACCCAAACTCTTTGAATAAATCTACCAAAAAGGAGCATTAACTAGTGAAAAGGAAAATGTTAGAACTGTGTAGTATTCAAACCATTGTGATAAATAGAGTATCTGCTCCATAGGAGCAAATGCTCTATCTATTATAGTGGTTTCAAGAATTGATTACATGTATTACTTCTCCTGCAGGAGCTCTCTGATTAGGGTCTGCTCTGTACTTTGCTAATGAAATTAAAATAGATCAGACTCAACAGTTTCTACCAGTGCTAAAAAATCATGTGTACATGTCTATGAAATGAAAATTCAGCTAATTAATATACATGTATTATGATGTCATTATATCTTACATGAATACTCACTAGGGAAATGGTTATAAAGGATAGTGTCTGTACACATATCATCTGCTTAACCCTTTCCTTCATGTAATTAGTAACAATAACACCATGAATAATTAAATTGGCCGATTTTAGATAAAGGTAGAAACTATATAGAATCAGATATACCGGTACATTATTTCATAAGCAAACAGAGCAAATCCTGATCAGACAGCTCCATATCAGGCACTGCACGAGCACGACATGCCAATACACATGGTGAATCTGTGATTTACAATATATGCTGAGTAACATGTAAGTATGTGCGGTCTGATCACGATCTGCTCTGTTTGTTTATAGATTTTTATAGATTTGATTCTAGTTTCTGCCATGGCCAAAAAAGCATGTCTTAATTTTTAGCAAATGAATATTCATAATGTCATATTATAGTTCTTGTACTTTAATAGGGACTTATAACCCTTACTGTGCGGGACACGAGTCACTAATATCATTTGCAAACAGTGTAGACCCAGATGAGATCTAGGGCTCCTAGAGGAGCTTTCTCATCAGGGTCTGCACTGTTTGCCATGTTACCCTTTTCCTTACAAGAATCCCTAAATATTCACAATAAGCTTGACCTGTTTAAATTTTGGTATAGTTCATTTGAAAAGTCAGCGTTGTAAGGGTTTTAAGAGACTTAAAACTTGCAGTGACATTCGAAATGATTGACAAATCCAGGACGTACAATGCCAGCTGCGTTCGTTCTATCCCTGATTGAGATAAGCTCATAACACAGACATGCGTTTTATCTGAATTGATCTTTGAACTCGGTTCATTGTAGTTGCAAGATTGTATCCGATATGCACTCTGTACTTTAAACTATGACTAATGCAATATAAAGGTTGGGCTTAAAATGTTTGCAGAATATACACAAAAACAAAGCCTGTAAAGATCACCAAGGTAAAGAGAAAGACTTTTGAATAACAAAATATAGGTATGCCACACGGACACACCTACCAAAGTGATTTGGACATGTGTATAGTGTGCCTTATTGTCATCGTCACAAAGTACACACCCCTTTTGTTTACAATAAGTAATTAAGCACAGTGTCACATGATTGGTAAAGTGTAGTACCTACCTGTTTAGAGAAAATGCGTCTTCCAGAATCATAGAATGTTTACTACACATAGAATATCACATATATCTCCGCATACAGGGTAAAATCACCGAGCTGTCAACTGTCTGGTCGTAACTTTCGGTTATGTTTCGGCCCCGCCGACTGTGTCCTGAGTCATGTGGTTCAATTGGATTCTATTTTTAGCATTTAACCTAGATTTTAGACGTCATACATTCTTTTGAGGAATCACCAAGAGGGTTTTCCATACAGCTTGAAATTGATTGGTTTAGAGCTGTACACGCCACACCTACAAATACATTCGTGTTTATAAACCTTATTGACTGCGCCGTTGTCAAGCAAGGTTCTATGGTGTAATGGTTAGCACTCAGGACTCTGAATCCTGCGATCCGAGTTCAAATCTCGGTAGAACCTAATATTTTTTTCTCTGACAACGCAAATTGGATACATACGTTGTGTAACCAACAAGTCAGATTTTTTGTCAGGGTGGAATAGGCTAAATTATAGCCAATTATGAATCTGTTAATATATAGTGTCTTAAACTTGCTACACGATTGTAAATGATCAGATGGTTCTTCTTGTATACCTCTGATCTGAGTCTGCACTGGTTGCAAATGACAAGGCACGTGTGTCCCCCATTCAAATGCTTTTAAATATGAGACACTCTCTGATCTTATAGCATTGCAAATTGTAAACCCAGAATAAGCATAATGTCTGTGATGTGGTTTTACGATTTTTATAATGACATACGAACACAGGAATTTTTTACCAAGACAAAAACCGTAGAATCAGATCCGTATTATTTCATTAGTAAACAGATCAGACCCTGATCAGCTTTTACAGGAGCTGTGTGATCAGGGTCTAGTCTATTTGCAAAGGCGAATAATAGTTTATATAATTATTATGTATATGGTGTAAAGGGTTAACCCTTTCCCTCAAATAAATGCCTTTTCATGTCTTTGCAAGCAGAGTAGACCAAAGACCTATGATCACAGATCTTTGAGTAGACCCAAATCAAACAGTTCCTGTAGAAGCTGTCTGATCAGGGTCTGCTCTGTTTGCTTATGAAATCATAATAGATCTTATAGTTTCTACCAATATAAAAAACTTCTGTGTACAAATGCAATTATAAAAAAATTTAGCTAATAAATATTCATGAGTCATGGCATCAATATTTCTTTTATGAATATTCAGCAAATAAAGGGTTAAGCCACAGTATGAATATAACCCTTTGAATAGGGGAAATGAGTGTTCTGACATTGGTAACCAGTGTGGAGGAGTGCTGATCACGGTCTGCATTGGTAACCAGTGTGGAGGAGTGCTGATCAGTCTACATTGGTAACCAGTGTGGAGGAGTGCTGATCAGAGTCTGCATTGGTAACCAGTGTGGAGGAGTGCTGATCAGAGTCTACATTGGTAACCAGTGTGGAGGAGTGATCAGAATCTGCATTGGTAACCAGTGTGGAGGAGTGCTGATCAGAATCTGCATTGGTAACCAGTGTGGAGGAGTGCTGATCACGGTCTGCATTGGTAACCAGTGTGGAGGAGTGCTGATCAGTCTACATTTGTAACCAGTGTGGAGGAGTGCTGGTCAGTCTACATTTGTAACCAGTGTGGAGGAGTGCTGGTCAGTCTACATTTGTAACCAGTGTGGAGGAGTGCTGGTCAGTCTACATTTGTAACCAGTGTGGAGGAGTGCTGATCAGTCTGCATTGGTAACCAGTGTGGAGGAGTACTGATCAGGCTAAGTCTGCATTGGTAACCAGTGTGGACGAGTGCTGGTCAGTCTGCATTGGTAACCAGTGTGGAGGAGTACTGGTCAGTCTGCATTGGTAACCAGTGTGGAGGAGTACTGATCAGTCTACATTGGTAACCAGTGTGGAGGAGTACTGATCAGTCTGCATTGGTAACCAGTGTGTGGGAGTACTGATCAGAGGCTACATTGGTAACCAGTGTGGAGGAGTACTGATCAGTCTACATTGGTAACCAGTGTGGAGGAGTGCTGGTCAGTCTGCATTTGTAACCAGTGTGGAGGAGTGCTGGTCAGTCTGCATTTGTAACCAGTGTGGAGGAGTGCTGGTCAGTCTACATTTGTAACCAGTGTGGAGGAGTGCTAGTCAGTCTGCATTGATAACCAGTGTGGAGGAGTACTGATCAGAGGCTACATTGGTAACCAGTGTGGAGGAGTACTGGTCAGTCTACATTGGTAACCAGTGTGGAGGAGTGCCGATCAGAGTCTACATTGGTAACCAGTGTGGAGGAGTGCTGATCAGTCTACATTGGTAACCAGTGTGGAGGAGTGCTGATCAGTCTACATTGGTAACCAGTGTGGAGGAGTGCTGATCAGTCTACATTGGTAACCAGTGTGGAGGAGTGCTGATCAGTCTACATTGGTAACTAGTGTGGAGGAGTGCTGGTCAGTCTACATTGGTAACTAGTGTGGAGGAGTGCTGGTCAGTCTACATTGGTAACCAGTGTGGAGGAGTGCTGATCAGGCTAAGTCTGCATTGGTAACCAGTGTGGGGGACTACTGATCAGTCTGCATTGGTGACCAGTGTGGAGGAGTGCTGGTCAGTCTGCATTGATAACCAGTGTGGAGGAGTACTGATCAGAGTCTACATTGGTAACCAGTGTGGAGGAGTGCTGATCAGTCTGCACAGTTTGTCACCCAAATTCCTCTTTCAAAAAAATATGATTCACTTTGCCTGAGCCATGTATTGCAAGTCTTGCAGAGAAAAGGAAATCTTTATGGGTATAGCACAAAACCATGTAACTATATTTTGTACCCAGGCCATGATAAACTTCAAAATAGTTTGGATCAAGATGATATGCAGAACAGTTTTGTATCTCATCAAACTCAAATTGTGTGTGCAATACAATGGAATCACCTGCTACTTCCATATGATAGTTTGTGAAAGAAAAAAACACACACATGAAAATACTTTAAGAATTGACAAAGAATGTTGGATAAAAACTGTTTACAAAGATATACAGGTACATTTACTCCTACATGATATATTATACACAACATAGTAGCAGCTGTCTGATCAGGTCTGCCTGTTTGCTGTCTGATTAGGTCTGTCTGTTTGCTGTTTGATCAGGTCTGCCTGTTTGCTGTCTGATCAGGTATGTCTGTTTACTGTCTGATCAGGTATGATTGTTTGCTGTCTAATCAGGTATGTCTGTTTGCTGTCCGATCAGGTCTGCCTGTTTGCTGCCTGATCAGGTCTGTCTGTTTGCTGTCTGATCAGGTCTGCCAGTTTGCTGTCTGATCAGGTTTGCCTGTTTGCTGTCTGATCAGGTCTGCCTGTTTGCTGTCTGATCAGGTCTGTCTGATCAGATATGTCTGTATGGTCTGGTCAGGGTCTGTCTGTTTAAGATCTATTTGTATAATGTTTTTGCCATGACATATAATGTCATAGTTTTATAGTTTGATTACAAGAATGATATTAATCAATATTTATACATGTAATGGGCATAGTCTTGCATGAATATTCGTCAAGCAAAGGGTTAACCAACAAACTCACATTATCCTGACACTGAGTCAGCCAGTTCTAGCCTTATCCTCATTTGTTAAGCACAACCTAAGTAATTTTGATTTCAACAATATTTTATTCAATGAAGAAAAGGATTGGACAACAGGCCTAATAGCCTATATAAATCCTCCCCAAGTAATTTTGAAATTTCATCAGTTTCTGTGTCATTTGATGGCTGTAAGGATTGATTGCATCAATGGTAAACTTTCTGGTATCTGGATCGACTGAGATTCCAAAAATGTCATCCCTGGCACCGAGTCAGGGAACTACTTTTTAAAAGTCTTTAGCATGGCCCAGCCAGGGATTGAATATGCAACCTCACACTTCCAATGTAAATGTTCAATATAATGTAAACCTGTGCGGTGTTTCCAAACTATCAAACACATTTCTAGTACATTCAGATCTAAACAATCTTCAGACCTTCTAAACAAGCTCTGAAGAGCAGGCCTTCAGTTTTCTGGAGCAAATTTGGGGCTCAGATTTATCTACTCTATGCATGCTGAATGAATATAATCTGCAAAAAATGTCTTCTACTACTAATTCTAAGTTAACCCTTTCCCTCATAATTATTATATAAACATGATTTCACCCATTTGCAAGCAGAGTAGACCAAGACCAGATGGCTCCTGTAGGAGCCATCTGATCAGAGTCTGCTGCTTGCTTTTGATATGATATAGATCTGATTCTACAGTTTTTGACAAAACAAAAAAATACCTTGAAAAGTTCACATTATAATTTTTCAGCTAATAAGTATTCATGATGCCATTATTTCTTAATAGTAAACAGGGAAAGTGTTAACCCTTCGCTTGTTATTCACATCAATATATCTACCTGTAAATAGTGAAGACCCAGATGAGACAGCTCCTGCAGGAGCTGTCTCATCAGGATCTGCACTATTTACAAGTTGATTGTGCAACCAGTGCACTCCGCAGCAGTAATTGCACAGCGCAATACTTGTACACAGTGAAGATATATGTAATTATACAACAGGACATGGGTAAAGAAGGAGAAATGCAGTTTAAAATTCAGCAAGAGAAGTATTAATGTTCTCTACATTTCTCTTCAAATGTACAGTTATTTCTCATCTGGGTCTAAACTCTTTTCATAGGTGGTAACAGTTTCACCATTAGCATTCAAATAATTATTCTACTCAAGCTTTATCCATGCCTGACATCGGAGGCCTACATACAGGAAATGGAAAAATTAAGACAAAGACAATATAGTATACTTTTTGAATAATTTGTTTTACATGTCCATACAACATAATACTGTACATATATCGACATATATCTAGTAAAACATCTCTATAGCAACCACTCACATCAGTTTAATTCTGGGTTGTTACAGCAGGTGATATCTTAAACACCAATGTTGATTCATTTAATGGGTGGTATAGAAAGTTTCTACTGTATTTTCAATATAAATATAACCCATGAATTATCAAAACAATGATGATAATAATACAGTAAAACCCCTCTATAACGACCACTAAATTGTGTTAATTAGTTGGAAATTTGGGCAGGTGGTTGCTTAAAGCAAGGTGAAAGTAAAACAGAACGCTCCTATAGGAGCGTTCTGTTTTACTTTCACCTTGCTTTAAGCATCCACATGCCTTTAACACAAAATACTTGATGTAATAAAGTGGTCGTTATAGAGAGGTTTTACTGTATTTCTATTGTGGCATCATCAATATGCATGTGGGCAGAAACAAATGCAGCCTTCTCAATCAATCACAATACTACCATTAGTAAGTGGAGTGAAAATTCTCTAAACCGGACCCTCATTTTAGTATCTACCGAATTTCAATACCTACTGAATATTCATGGAGAAAATAGTTATAATGAAATATGGAAGATGGAACATTGTAGCCATATTTGAAAGAAAAAAACAACATATCTTTCAAATTTCACTAGCAGACAGAGTAGACCCAGATCAGACGGCTCCTAGAGGAGCCGTCTGATCTGGGTCTACTCTGTTTGCAAATGCGTGAAAACACATTTAGATGAGGGAAAGGGTTAATACCTTCCTTCATATAAATGCTTTTCATATGTTTGTAAACAGAGTAGACTCAGATCAGATGGCTCCTATAGGGGCTGTCTGATCAGGGTCTGCTCTGTTTGGTTATGAAATTATAATAGATCTGACACTACAGTTTCTGTCATTATCAAAAAGTCCTGTGCACATATGCCATTACAAAATTCAGCTATTGCATATGCATGACGACATTTTTTCTTACATAAATCTTCAATAAGGAAAGGGTTAAGACAGCTTATGCAGAGTGAAAGTCAAGAATAACATTTATCCTGCATTGAGCAGCCACCTGCCAAAGAAAAATACAAAACCTTCTCTACCTAAAGTCTGGTTTAGAGGGGTTTTACTGTATCTTATATTTGTGAATACGACAAATATGTGAACGGTAAGAAATATGCATGTAAAATGTGCAATCTGCCATGAGATTCATATAGCCATACATACACGCTAATCAGTTAGTACAATAAACTATTCTTTATTGGCTAAGTAATTGTAATCTACAAATACATTTTTGGCTAAGTAATTGTTAATCTGAAATGAAATTAGCTAAGTAACTGTAATCAGCACTTTTTGGCTTAAATAATTGTAATCTGAAAATAAATAAGAAAAAAGCTATTAGCAATTCGTAGTGACCTGTCGTTTTTATTTATAGATGACCCTGTAGACTGGGATAATACCACTAGTGTATTAGGTGTGCTCAGCATTACAATATTTGATATAATCACTACAATGTATAGGCAATCGGACTTCGGGTCTTACCAACTGCACGAGCTTCACGAGACATTGGCTTGTCAATTTAAGCAAACCCTTTTGTATAGAATGGAATAGTTTGGGGAAAAAAATAATCTATAAATAAAAATGACAGGTCACTCCTACTTGCTAATAAGTACATGTAATTGTAATCTGAAAGAAAATTATTTGCAAGTAATTGTAACCTGCTAAACAAGTTGAGGGAACAACTCATCAATCGCTTTTCTATTTTGAAAAAAACAATTACAAGGCATTTCATCAGGATCAAAACTATTTGCTAAGGTAATAACATGCTGACTATGAGTTAGACATCGGGTCCGATTGGGCATTTTCCAAAGGGGAGCAACTATGTAAAGACTATGTTCTTACACTATACACAGTTATCCTTTTCATCCCTTCGTTTGGATCAATACCTGCTTAACCCATTCCTCCATAGGCTATTTTTAGACCCAACCTCTTTGAATGAATCTACCAAAAAAGAGCATTAACTAGAGAAAAGGATTTTTTTTTAGAATTTTGTAGTGTTGAAACCATTGTGATAAATAGAGCATTTGCTCCTATAGGAGCAAATGCTCTATTTATCACAATGGTTTTAAGAAGTGGCTTTTACAGAGGCGTAGAAGGGCGTATTTATGGAGGAAAGGATTAACATATTTGCTGCCAACGGCGAATTTGTGATTTCCTATGCAAAAAGTTTGGATCCAATTATAATTGTAAGTTCTACTGTATTATTTTTTTATAATTAACATATTGGTAATTGGTAATTATTCAGCAATCACACAGATCTGCCCAATTGTTAGTGGTCATTCTATAAAATGTAAATTGAAGAAACAAGAGCATTGCAAGTGGATGCCAATGCCTGTCTTCTGCTGCAGAAGTCATTATTTTCAAGGGCTCTTTAAATACGTATGATAGAGTAATGACTGTTTACCAGATTGTAGTCCTTGTGATGAAAAACAATGGTTTGAAGTATGAAAGGGATAATTTACTCATTTTACTGAGTAATTGATTGAGTTGGGTTTTTACGCCACCGCAACACTTTATAGGTTATATGGTGCCAAGACAGGAGGAAAGTTGCCAGATCCACATCTCATTTACATCAAGATAAAAATATGGGATATGGATCCAGAAACTTAGCACCTACTGGAGAATCAGAGTTCAGAAACTCCAGTTTACGATAAACCCTAATTAGTTGCCTCTTACAATCATGCAAAGGGTGAGCAGTGGTCCTAATTCCTGATGTTGAAACAGTGACAAAAAGTCAAAATATTTGGAAAATAATGCAGGCGACTACCTCACCAATGAAATCAAGACTACAGCATGGTAATGCCATGACTTCGTTTCTTCGAAAAAACAGACATGCTAAATAATGATACAATGTGTATGTGTCACAATAATACTCTTCAACGACTTGCTAAAATACTTTAAAACAGGGATTTATCAAAATTGATTGGAATTATAAAAGGTGGGAGAATCGGCTGCTAGTATGCAGAGTAAATGCACAGAATCTTGTGTATACAAACACAATGATGACTAGTGGGTGTTACAGGCAAGACTAGTCCACCTGGTAAATACACAAACATTAAATGCAAAGTAAACATAGTCCATAAATATATATTCTTTTCAATGTTAACCCTCTACCTGACAGAAATGCCTTCTCATGCTTTTGCAAACAGTGTAGATCCATATTAGATAGCTCCTGCAGGAGCTGTCTCATCAGGGTATGCTCTGCTTACAAAAAAATACAGATCTGATTCTACAGCTTCAGCTAAAGTCAAAATTTCCTTTGTCCATTTTGGCATTATAAAAAAATATTTGATGATTATTCCTGTATAAATATTCATGAGATAAGTTAAAATGACAAAAAGTTAAGCCTTTTCTTCATATAAATGCCTTTCCAATGCATTTGCAAACAGAGTAGACCCAGATCAGATGGTTCCTAAAGGAGCCGTCTTATCGGGGTCTGCTCTGTTTGCTTTTGACATGGTATACATGTAGATATGATTCTACAGTTTTTATCAAAGCAAAAATTTCCCATGAAACTTTTACAGTATAAAAAATCAGCAAATAAATATTCCTGATATTATTATTTCTTGAATATTGAACAGGGAAAGGGTTAGAGTGCAAATCTATACTTGGAACAGGTAAATGGGTCGTAAATACTGAATAATGAGAACATATCGACAGCTTAATACATGTACAACCAGTGGGACAAACTCATGATACCGGTATATAAAAAAAGAAATGGAAGAAAATTACCCTTTAGAATTGAAGCAGATGACAGGTTTTGCAGATGAAAGTTAATTCTTGTCGAACGGATTATGTATACCCTGTAAACTGGGTAGACTCAGACCAGATAACTCAGTTATTCTGTCTGTTCTGTTTGCTGATACATGTATATTACAGATTTGATTCTCTTCCGTTTGTCATGGCTATAATGGCCTATTTGTAATATAAGAACTAGGTTAATAAATATTCATAATGGGTAGACTTTTACATGAATATTCATTAACCCATTACCTCATAGGCTATTTTTAGATACAAGCTCTTTGAATAAATCTACCGAAAAGGAGCATTTACTCGAGAAAAGGATTTTTTTTTTAGAATTTTGTAGTTTGAAACCATTGTGGTAAATAGAGCATTTGCTCCTATAGGAGCAAATGCTCTATTTATCACAACGGTTTCACAAAGTGACTTTTACAGAGTCGTCATAAGTAGTCAATATGAGGGAATGGATTAATGAGACCACTATCTCTGTGGATAATTGGAAACATTGATCTGTAAAAATTGTCACTGGCTTTAACCCGTTCCTTCATATAAATGCCTCTTTACACAGTTGCAAACAGAGCAGACCCTGATCAGATGGCTCCTATAGGAGTCATCTGATCAGGGTCTGCTCTGTTTGATTTTGACATGATACAGAAATAGACAAATGATCACATATTTGCCCAGGACAGGAAAGGATAATTGTCAAAGTACATTTTCTTACATTTCTTTTCTCTCTTTATTATGAGTATCAAGCATTTTGGATCCTACAGGGATGCCTAATGACTCCATGTTTGAACTAGATTAAGTAATATTTGCAAAGGTTATCACAGATTCATCCTAAGTTTGCAAAGTGATACATTCAATACAAGAACAAGAGCAAATCTATATGCCTCCTCCAATTGGTGGGGGCATAACAATGAATATGCAAAATATAATTGGATATAATATCTGTTTCAATAAAAAGAAAGTTTCTGATCACAAAATCTTTATCACAAGTTTTCCATAAATATTAAGATATATCAAAATAGTCCTGTAATATATTTTTTTCCATTGCTAGGTACCCATTCAGAATAATAACAAGAATTCCACAAAACATGTATACAACACGTCCGTAACTCTATTGCTGCCAATCATGAATCTGTCGTCCCTTGTGAAACAGTTTGTATCCAAATCAGACACCATCTAGTTTGGCCTCTTATCAGGATCCTAACCATTTGATGCTGTATTTGTTTATTTTGGAGAAAAAAAACACAGCAAAAGATTTAAAAGAAAAAATTGAAGCAGATGACAACTACAGTAAAATCACCCTAAATCAACCACAAAAAGGTCTAATTTGGGGTCTAGAAGGTATGTGGTAGCCTTAACCCATTCCCTCATAGGCTATTTTTAGATCCAACCTCTTTGGATAAATCTACCGAAAAGGAGCATTAACTAGAGAAAAGTAACTTTTTTAGAATTTTGTAAATTGAAACCATTGTGATAAATAGAGCATTTGCTCCTATAGGAGCAAATGCTCTATTTATCACAATGGTTTCAATAAGTGACTTTTACAGAGTCGTCAAAAGTCGTCAATATGAGGGAATGGGTTAATGAAGGGGGAAAGTTGTGCAGAAAACTCCTGCGGGAGCTTTCTGCATAATTTTCATCCTTCATTAACCCTTTAATAAATACACCTTTCTATGCCTTTGTAAACAGAGTAGACCCAGATCAGATGGCTCTTGTAGCAGCTGTCTAATCAGGGTCTACTCTGTTTGCTTATGATATAATATAAATATGATTCTACAGTGTCTGCCATAGCCAAAACTTTCTGTGTCTAAGTGCTATTAAAACAATTAACCTAATTAATATTCATGATGTCATTATTTCTTACATGAATATCTATGGGGTAAAATGTTAAGCACCCACACACTTTTAACCCTTTCCTCCATAGGCTATTTTTAGACCTAACCTCTTTGAAAGAATCTACCCAAAAGGGGCATTTACTAGAGAAAAGTAAAATTTTAGAATTCTGTAGTTTGAAACCATTGTGATAAATAGAAAATTTGCAAATGCTCTATTTATCACAATGGTTTCATTAAGTGACTTTTACAGAGGCGTAGAAAGGCGTATTTATGAAGAAAAGGGTTAAAGGCATATGCGTTTACTCATAAAGTGGTCGTTTAAAAGGGGGTTTGCTGTACTGCAGATAACAATGTGTTGGCAGAGAAAGAGTTAACAATATCAACAAGTACAATCTGATTACAATGTTACAAGTCTAATTCTTATGGTCTGCAAAAACTCTGCATATACATATATTTTTTCTCAAACATAAAGTAAACATATTTTTAACAACCTTAGGAATGTTTAAAGTCTATATTCTAACTGGAAATAACATTTGCACAAAAAATATAATTATCATGTATTATATACGTGTATATATATATATGTTTCTGCCTAAGAAGAAATTGATCATTGTATTAGGCATCTAGTGATAACCGGTAACCCTTTACTCCATGAATATTCATTTAACCCTTCGCTTGCTGAATTTTAAAATACATTTCTCCTTCTTTACCCATGCCCTGTTGTATAATTACATATATCTTCACTGTGTACAAGTATTTCGCTGTGCAATCGCTGCTGTAGAGTGCACTGATTGCACAATCAATTTGTAAATAGTGCAGACCCTGATGAGACAGCTCCTGCAGGAGCTGTCTCATCTGGGTCTTCACTATTTACAGGTACGTATATTGACGTGAATAGCAAGCGAAGGGTTAAGAAATAATGATTGTATAAAATTTACCCATTACTCCATTCCCGCATTTCGAACATTTCAGAATTGTGTAGTTTTGAAACCATTGTCCAAAGGAGCAAATGCTCTATTTATCACAATGGTTTCAGAACTACAAAATTCTAAAAATTCCTTTTCTCTAGTTAAAGCTCCTTTTTGGTAGATTTATTCAAAGAGGTTGAATCTAAAAATAGCATATGAAGGAATAGCCAAATAAGTAAATCAGTTGATATTCATAATAGGTGGGATCTTCACGAACATTCACCAAGTAAGTAAATTCTATGTAAGTCCTGAAACTATGCAAAAAGTAATGTTAGAAGAGATTAGAGTTTACAAGATTTTTTTTCAATATGACTGCTCTTGACAATATTGCTCTTCTTATCCCTTTACTGTCTAGAGACGCCTAAACACGCCTTTGAAACAGAGTAGACCCAGACCAGCCGTTTGATTAGGGTCCGTTCTGTTTGTAAATAAACTATTATAGATATGGTTTTAGTGCCTACCATGGTGAAAACATTCGTTGCTCATGACGTCATTATAAACCTTCAGCTAACTAATTATTCGTTAGAGCAATATTTCTTACATGAATATTCATTAGGTAAAGGGTTAATGGTAGTTCCCATTCATAACCATGGAAACAATTTCTTATTTTCTATACATGCAGTATAATTTTATATACAACTATCTAAAGCACTGTTTTTTTCACATACCAAATAATCTATATCGAGGATAAGATTGGTTATTGTATCATCAAGGTTGAATCTTTCAAAGTACAAACCACCTCACCATTTGTATTACATTCTGTATAAGCAGTTGAAAATTCTAAAAAATTAATTTCATTTCAGCGGAAAGAGTTGCATGCATTTGAAGTTTCCATGCCTGCATCTACCATTTTGTTTTGTCTATCCTTCCTAATATCAGACTGAAGGGATGGCAGAGCATCTAAAAACTGAAGAAGACTGCCAATTGAACAATCAAGAAGAGATATTCCAATATCAGAAGCTCTACCGAGCTCCCAATAGAACCAACCAGACAAAGTCCTGTGTCTGAGAATTTGCTTTGAGAATTCTTGGTTGTTCATGATAACTAGGCGCACATGAATACAAAATATGAATAAAATACACTTAACACAATGAAACATATATGACGAAATTTAATGAACACATATGGTACTATACAGAAACAAAGCTTATATACCGAACTAATGATTACAATGGAAAAAGACAAAGTATTGCAACGAAAGTTACTGTCCTCCACTGAACAGTAGAGGTCAAAGTTCAAAGTCTTATCTACAGTATAACCTGTCTTAACCCTTTCCTCCATGAGTGCAAGAAATAATTACATCATAAATATTAAGAAGATTAATTTATTATAATACATTTTGTAGCACATGGATACAGGAATTTTTGGTCATGGCAGAAACTGTAGAATCATATCTAGCAGACCCTGATCTTCTTTAGAAGCCATCTGATCAGGGTCTACTCTGTTTGCAAAGGTGTAGAAAGGCGTATTTATGGAGTAAAGGATTAAGCAGCCATCTAACAGGTCTAATTATGGGTCTATGAGGCAGGTGGTAGTTTAATTACTTTTGCCCTGCACAAAGAACCCACCTACTTTTTAAGACTGCTATGTTCAATGAACGAATGGCCGCTTTAGACAGGTTCTGCAGTAGTACCAAGTTTTTATAACAAGCTCAATGTTCAAGACAGATGTTTTCATTATGTAGAACTTAACCTTTCACTCCACATACAGTAAAACCCCTCTAAACCGAACGTTAAATTTGGTATAAATATCGGTCTAGGAGACAGGTGGCAGCTTCATGCAGGGTGAAAGTCATGCAGAAAGCTCCTCTAGGAGCTTTCTGCATGACTTTCACCCTGCATGAAGCAGCCACCTGCCTAAAAGTATCTAAATTCTTCTTTACTGGAATTCCGGTTTAGAGGGGTTTTACTGCATATGCTTTTTATATGCACATGCACAGAGTAGATCTAGATCAACCTCTTGTAGGAGCTGTCTGATCAGGGTCTGCTCTGTTTGCTTATGGAATTATGATAGATATGAGACAACAGTTTCTACCTATACCAAAAAGTCCTGTTTACATATGATATCAGAAAAATTCAGCTAATAAATATTCATGCTGTGATTTTTCATACATGAATATTCATCAGGGAAAGAGTTAATAAGACTCCATTGTTATGGTATCAGAGTTGACTAACATTTACAGATCTTTTATGTCACACGCTATACTACACAATATCTAAGTGCTAAATCTTTACCTCATGAATATTCATGCAAAAACTAATGACATCATGAATATTCATTAGCTTAATTTTTATAATGACACATGAAAACAGGAAACTGAAGAATCAGATTCATTTTATTTCCTATTTATTTCCTATAGGAGTCATCTGATTAGGGTCTACTCTGTTTGCAGAGCCATCAACAGACATACAATTTTGCAGACAACAATATGTGATATATTCATTAGGTAAAGGGTTAACTCTTTCCTCCATAAATATGCCTTTTAATGCCAGCGCAAACAGAGTATACCCAGATCAGATTGCTCCTGTAGGAGCCCTTTGATCGAAGTCTGGTCTGTTTGTTTATGGAATTATACTCATCTGATTCTAAAGTATTAATCAGCGTTAACCCATTCCCTCATACTGACGACTTTTGACTACTCTGTAAAAGTCACTTTGTGAAACCATTGTGATAAATAGAGCATTTGCTCTATTTATCACAATGGTTTCAAACTACTAAACTCTAAAAAAATTCCTTTTCTCTAGTTAATGCTCCTTTTCGGTAGATTTATTCAAAGAGGTTGTATCTAAAAATAGCCTATGAGGGAATGGGTTAATGCTTTTCATGATCATATGCCATTATAAATATCAAGTTTATTAATATTCATACATACATATTTCTTACATGAATATTCATGGGGAAGAGGTTTAAGTACCATAACTATATAAAAGCAGAATACTTAAAGTTAACTATATGATCTACATGTACGTTCAATAAACCATCAGCTGCCGAAAACTATCTTTAACCCTTTCCCTGTTCTACGTTTATTCCAAATTTCAATACCTATTGAATAATCATTAGCAAAATAGTTACAAAGAAATATGGAAGGTGGAGCATTGTAGACGTTTTAGAAAGCAAAGAAACAGATCTATCCGATTCTATTAGCAAACAGAGCAGACCCTGATCAGATGGCTCCTCTAGGAGCCGTCTGATCTGGGTCTACTCTGTTTGCAAACGCGTGAAAACACGTTTATATGAGGGAAAGGGTTAAAACAAAGAAAAGTTTACAGGTCTAACGAAGAAACCTCTAGATAACTATTTCAAAAACTAAAACAAGAGAATAAATGAAAACTAAATGCAGAGGCTAACAGTTTCTCCTTATACAGAATCCTAATAAGTCTGTAACCCTTTACCTGATGAATATTTATGTAAAAGATCATGACATCATGAATAATTATCAGCTGATTTTTTATTATGGCTTATGAACACATCAAGTTTTGATCATCAGATCTATACTATTTTAAAAGCAAACAGAGCAGACCCTGAAAAGATGGCTCCAACAGGTGCCATCTGAACTAAGTCTTATCTGTGTGCAAAGGTGTAATGCATTTCTGCCAAGGAAAAGGGTTGACTCTTTTGGCAACAAATGATTTCCGTCTGCAGACTATGTCGTCTGCATAAATTTCAGATTGGACTTTCCATCAATGTCTTTTCTACAACACAAGTGGGATGTCAAATAGTTTGGATTCTGATGAAACCCTCTCTTACTTGGTGTCTCATCTGGATCCAAACTATTGCAAAGTAATCATAGATTAGCCCATTGCAGCAAGCCCTATGAGTTGCTTTCTAGCGACTTTGACGGT
The DNA here is from genome assembly GCA_963576725.1 of Azorinus chamasolen. Classification (NCBI taxonomy): domain Eukaryota; kingdom Metazoa; phylum Mollusca; class Bivalvia; order Cardiida; family Solecurtidae; genus Azorinus; species Azorinus chamasolen. The sequence continues at coordinate 20,271,658 of OY755242.1, forward strand.
GATGAGTTACACTTAACTCTTTGCACGCTAAGTAAGTTTTTGTCTGCAACAATTGTCGTCTGCTTCAATTCTAAAAACAAAATTTCTCTCATTTCTTCGCAAAAATATGGTCAAAGTGACAAACAGTTTGGATCCTGATGAGACGCCACATTATGCGGCGTCTCATCTGGATCCAAACTGTTTGCATAGGTAATCACGGTTTCACCGCTAGCATGCAAGGAGTTAAATGCAAATTGCCTTTTCTGCAACAAAAATGTTTGTGTTAAGAATATGAATATGTATTAAAAATGTTTGAAATAAACAAAATAAAGGCTTTGGCAAAGATGATTTTCACATAAATGCATGAACAGTAGCCATACTGTAGCATCAATAATAAACATTACCCCTGTTCGGTTTAACCATTGTCCTGCTAATCAAGATTTGATTTGTAAACAGATACATGCCCTTTACTACAAGGTCAAAGGACAAGGATACATGCCCTTTACTACAAGGTCAATTGACAAGGATACATGCCCTTTACTACAAGGTCAATTGACAAGGATACATGCCCTTTACTACAAGGTCAAAGGGACAAGGATACATGCCTTTACTACAAGGTCAAAGGACAAGGATACATGCCCTTTACTACAAGGTCAATTGACAAGGATACATGCCCTTTCCTACAAGGTCAAAGGACAAGGATACATGCCCTTTACTACAAGGTCAACGGACAAGGATACATGCCCTTTACTACAAGGTGAAAGGACAAGGATACATGCCCTTTACTACAAGGTCAATACTTTTTAAATAAAACAAAATGTGGTTGATAGTCTCACGTTTTTGCAAACAGAAAAGACCAACATCAGACAGCTCCTGTAGGAGCTGTCTGATTAGGGTTTGTTCTGTTTACAAATGGAATAATAAAGATCTGATTCTACAGTTTTTATTGACAGAGGCAAAAAACATTATAAAAGTCTGTTAACATTCTAGTTGTCATCATTTCTTACATAAATATTCATATTAACCCATTCCCGCATATAGACGCCTTTTGATGCCCCTGTAAAAGTCACTTTGTGAAACCATTGTGATAAATAGAGCATTTGCTCCATAGGAGCAAATGCTCTATTTATCACAATGGTTTCAACACTACAAAATTCTAAAAGTTTCCTTTTTAGTAGTAAATGCTCCTTTTCGGCAGATTTGTTCAAAGAGGTTGGATCTAAAAATAGCCTATACGGGAATGGGTTAAAGCAGAGGGTTATATATGCGGTAGACCAGAGAGATTGAGTTGTTGACAATTTACATAGCTGGAAAACAATGAAGATCCTCATCAGTGAACTCATTGTTTATAAATACTATTTATTATAAATACTATTCATTACCATCCAAGATTAAACCCTTTACTTCATGATAGATAGATAAATAGATTTTATTCCGGAAAAAGGGCATTTGCCCAACATATCACATACAAATATCATTATGAATATTAATTTCAGCATTGTAGTAAGCATATAAATTTATTGCTATGGCAAAAAGTAGAGAAACAGTTCTGCAACATTAGCAAACAGAGCAGACCCTGACCAGACAACTCTTCCAGGATATGTCTGGTCTGAGCGTACTCAGTATAAGCATAAAACACTTGCGATTATGGAGTAAAGGGTTAAAGTAACAATCAATCACAAAGAAGTTAAAACATTATGAAGCAAACAGTTTGGATGCTCTTCTTTTGTATAAATCATGAACAGAATAGACTGGATCCAGATAAACTGCATAAATCCTGAACGGAATAGACTGGATTCAGATAAACTGCAAAAATCATGAACAGAAAATTCTGGATCCAGATAAACTGTATAAATCATGAACAGAATAGTCTGGGTCCAGATAAACTGCATAAATCAGGAATAGAAGAGACTGGATCCAGATAAACTGCATAAATCAGGAATAGAATAGACTGGATCCAGATAAACTCCATAAATCATGAACAAAATATACTGGATGCAGATAAACTGCATAAATCGGGAATCATGAATCATACAGGCATTGTCTAAAAGATGAACTCTTTGTCTAAATGATTAACCCTTTACTCGACAGATATGTCTTTCTACACCTTTGAAAACAGAGTAGATCCAGATCAGATGGCTTCTGTAGGAGATGTCTGACAGGATCTGCTCTGTTTGTTTATGAAATAATATAGATATGATTCTACAGTTTCTGCTTTGGTAAAAAATGTCATACGTCAATGTACCATTTAAACAATTAATCTATTTAATATCATTTCTTTCATGAATATTCATGGAGTAAAGGGTTAAAGTAATTGTCATCTGCAAAAACCCAAACAGAATGTCAAACAGTTTGGATCCTGATGAGATACACAATTACTCAGTGTCTCATCTGGATCTAATCTATTGGCATAGGTTTTCTCATCATGACTTTGCCTCTAGTGTGCAAACAGTTAAGCAGTTAGCATTATTTAACAATTCCTCTGTTGACTAGTTCCCGAGCAAGAGCAACATTTTTGGCAGTTTGAAGGCCGAGCACTGCTGGTCGATCTGCACCTGTGACTATGTCCATGACCTGTAAATGAAATAAAAAATAATTAATCTGTTTTGCTGTAAATTAGAGATACAATAAAACTTCTATAAAGTGACCACCTAAAAGGGGCACAATTCTGGGTAGCTTAAAGCAGGATGAAACTGAAACTTACATGAAAAAGCTCCTGCAGGAGCAGCTTTCTGTGTTACTTTCGTCTTGCATTAAGCAACAACCTGCTTTTAAAATCACAAAATGTTATCCATTAACCCTTTCCTCCATAAATACGCCTTTCTACGCCTCTGTAATAACCACTTCTTGAAACCATTGTGATAAATAGAGCATTTGCTCCAATAGGAGCAAATGCTCTATTTATCACAATGGTTTCAAACTACAAATTTCTTAAATTTTACTTTTCTCTAGTAGATGCTCCTTTGGGTAGAATCATTCAAAGAGGTTCGGTCTCAAAATAGCCTATGGAGGAAAGGGTGAACCTTGATATTAACGCTGTTTTCATGTCTTTGCAAACAGAATAGACTAAGCTCAGACAGCTACTGTAGGAGTCATCTGATCAGTGTGTATTCTGTTTGCTTGGCATGATATAGATTCGATAACACAGCTTTTTTCAAAGCAAAACAACCCCTTGAACATTGTACATTATAAAAAATCAGCTCATAAGCATACATGATGTCAATATTTCTTACATGACTATGGAACAGAGGGGTTCTACAGTATAGTGTTACATCCAATACACCCCCACCCCCAAAACACACTCATATAAACCAAGTTTCTTAGCACACATTTGGAATGTCTCTGTATGCAGAATGGAAATAGTCTTTTAGTCTTCAGGGTCTGTTAGTATACTGAACCCATAGTTTAACCCTTTACTTAATAGAAACACCTTTTGGCACCTTTGTGAACAGACCTGGGTCCATGCTTATAAAGCTTTTAGTTGAGTCTGAGTTTCGTTCTCAAGCTTTTGATTGGTCAGATTTGAGTTCTCAAGCTTTTGATTGGTCAGATTTGAGCCTTTGGCTCAAATCTGACCAATCAAAAACTTGAGAACGATCTCAGACTCAACTAAAAGTTTTATAAGCATGGACCCAGATCAAGATGAAATGACTAGAGTATAAGAATTGTATCAACAAGATATTTTTGTAGAACAAAAGGCAACCAGCCTATAAATTCTACCTTTTAGCTTGAAGTATGACCTTGTTCTTGTCAGACTGACCTCATAATGACAAATCTCTGTTAACCCTTTACTCTATAAAAACTCTTTTCTACGCATTTGCAAACAGAGTAGACCCACATCAGATTGCTCCTATAGGTCTGATCAGGGTCTGCAATGTTTGCATATGATATAATATAGATATGAAATTGCCATGGCTACAAATTCTTGTGTTAATGTGCTATTATAGCAAATTAATATAATTAATAATCATGACTTCATTAATTCCATTAATTACATAATATTTTATAATGGCACATATAGACACAAGAATTTTTTACCATGGCAGAAACTAGAATCATATCTAGATTATTTCATGAGCAAACAGAGCAGAATCTGATCAGACGGCTCCAGCAGGAGCTATCTGATCTGTGTCTACCCTTTTTGCAAAGGTATAGAAAGGTGTATTTGTGGGGTAAAGGGTTAACATTGTAACATTTCTGTATCAGACTGCTATCCCACCTGTGATGAGTGTGTTACTATGCCGCCCTGTTCGACCAGTTTGGCCTTGGTTTCCTCTATTCCAGCCACTTCCACGCCCCTGCATGCATCATCTATAACAATTGTTCTAAAACCGTGTTCCAGCGAATGGAAAGCTGTATAACCTGCAAAGCCAAAAGCATTGTGTAGTTGTTGTGACTGTTTTCTGGTTTACCGTCACTTTGACATTAGATCATATGTTTAATCCTTTCCCTGTTGAATATTCATGTAAGAAATAATGAGATCATGAATATTTAATAGCTGAACATTTATAATGTCAACTTCTCAAGGGATTGTTTTGTTGTAGAATCAGATCTATATTGTCAAAAGCAAACAGGGCAGACCCTGATCAGATGGCTCCTATAGGAGCCATCTGATCTGGGTCTACTCTGTTTGCAAATGCATGAAATGGCATATTCATGGAGTAAAGGGTTAAAGAAATCGAGCTAATTACAGTCTGAGGAAGACTGCATAGGTTCTTCTACGTCTGAAACATTAAAGTTCCAGGCATAGAAGAACATTTTGGCAGAGCCAACCTCCAACCAAAAGCCAGCTGGACTCAATGAAAAAAACCCTTTACTACCTAGAGACAACTTTTTGCACCTTTGCAAACAGAGAAATCCAGATCAGATGGCTCCTGTAGGAGCCGTCTGATTAGTGTCTGTTCTGTTTGCTTATGAAATAACACAGATCTATTTCCTGCCACGGTAATAAAATCCTTTGTTCATTGGCTATTACAAAATTTCAGCTGATAAATATTCATGAAGTTATAAAAACTTGTAAATATTCATGAGGTAAAGGGTTACACAATCAATTCATATTTGTCTATAGGGCTACGTGCAATATCTCTCATCCTCTGACAACAAGTGTTTAAAGGCAGGTGGCTGCTTAAAGCAAGGTGAAAGTAAAACAGAACACTCCTATGGGAGTGTTCTGTTTTACTTTCACCTTACTTTAAGCAGCCACCTGTTCTAAATACAAACTAATTAACACAATTTAGTGGTCCTTATAGAGAGAGGTTTTACTGTACATAGTTCTAAAATATAATTGAAAAAATTAATTTTAGCTGGGGTGTACGCCGGCTCCGCCCCCCTCTAAATCCGCGCCTGGATTTTACCGATAATTGAAAATCTTTAACCCTTTACACCATAAATACGCCTCTCTATGCATTTGCAAACAGGGTAGACTTAGATCAGATAGCTCCTGTAGGAGCTGTGTGATCAGGATCTACCCTGTTTGCTTATGATATAATATAGATATGATTCTACAGTTTCTGTCATGGCCAAAATTTCCTGTGTCCATAATTATGCTATTATAACAATTAATCTAATTAATGCTGATGATGTCATTATTTCTTACATGAATATTCATGGAATAAAGGGTTAATCAGCACATGGAACATAGAAACACAAAGTTTGCTTTCATGCAACAGTTTATGTACCTCGTCATCCTTTGTGAACAACAATGTTTTGCAACTCTTATCCGAGCTTTATGCATAAGAATGACGCTTTACTCCATAGATACATAGTTTCGTGCCTTTGCAAACTGATTCAGATTATTGAAGTAAAGCATTAAATCACTTTGGAAGCTGGTGTTGAATGTATTGACAACTTGTATGCATTTGAGACAATGATTGTTTTACCATTTTCCCAGATATAACAGACTGTCAAATGACAAGGGCTAATGCATAAAACATTGTTGGAAAATATCAGGTGATCCATTGAATTGTGGAAGTAGTGTATCATTGTACAGTGTTAGAACTAACATCAAACAGTGTAGAACATCATCCACAGACTCTGTCTGAAGCTATCGAATCTACTTCTACATTGTTTACAAATATCATGGTTTAGAAATGCTACTTAATTAATGAGTTATACACAAGTAGATCCTTTACATGATTAATATCCAAGAAATAAGACATTGTGCATATTAACTAGATGAATTCTTAAAATTGCTGATGAACACAGATATTTTGTCAATGGCAGAAACTATAGAATCAAATCTATATTATCCTATAAGCAAAGACAGCAGACCCTAATCAGATGGCTCCTAAATAAGCTGTCTGATCTGGGTCTACTCTAGTTTGTAAAGGCATCAAAAGGCATCTCTATCAGGTAAATGGTTCATAATAAGGTTGACAGTACATAATCAAAATACCATAACTCCATGTTTAGAGATTAGACAGCTTAGCTTAAATACAATGTAAAGTAGCTCCATGTTTAGAGATTAAATACCTTAGCTTAAATACAATAGCTCCAGGTTTAGAGATTAAATACCTTAGCTTAGATACAATAGCTTCATGTTCAGAGATTCAAGATGCCAATTACACCTAGCCGTTACCCCGCTGAATAATTAAAACTGGCCCATCCCTTTCAGAATATTAGTTAAACAAAATATTGTTTTAAAATTCCTCATTGAAGAAAATAATTGTTACAATCAACAGTGCAAATCCTGATCTGTAGGTTCCTCTAGGAGCCCTCTGATCTGTAGGTTCCTCTAGGAGCCCTCTGATCTGTAAGTTCCTCTAGGAGCCCTCTGATCTGAAGGTTCCTCTAGGAGCCCTCTGATCTGAAGGTTCCTCTAGGAGCCCTCTGATCATTCCTCTAGGAGCCCTCAGATCTGTAAGTTCCTCTAGGAGCCCTTAGATCTGTAGGTTCCTCCAGGAGCCCTCTGATCTGTAGGTTCCTCTAGGAGCCCTCTGATCTGTAAGTTCCTCTAGGAGCCCTCTGATATGTAGGTTCCTCTAGCATCCCTCTGATCTATAGGTTCCTCTAGGAGCCCCCTGATCTGTAGGTTCCTCTAGGAGCCCTTAGATCTGTAGGTTCCTCTAGGAGCCCTCAGATCTGTAGGTTCCTCTAGGAGCCCTCTGATCTGTAGGTTCCTCCAGGAGCCCTCTGATCTGTAGGTTCCTCTAGGAGCCCCCTGATCTATAGGTTCCTCTAGGAGCCCTCTGATCTGTAGGTTCCTCTAGGAGCCCTCTGAACTATAGGTTCCTCTAGGAGCCCTCTGATCTGTAGGTTCCTCTAGGAGCCCTCTGATCTGTAGGTTCCTCTAGGAGCCCTTAGATCTGTAGGTTCCTCTAGGAGCCCTTAGATCTGTAGGTTCCTCTAGGAGCCCTCTGATCTGTAGGTTTCTCTAGGAGCCCTCTGATCTGTAAGTTCCTCTAGGATCCCTCTGATCTGCATCTTCATGGTTTGCAAAGGTTGTATATACTCCGTTCCCTCACTTTAACACTTTACTCCATAAACATGCCTTTCTACACCATTGCAAACAGAGCAGACTGAGATCAGATGGCTTCTAGAGGAGCCATCTGATCAGGGTCTGCTCTGTTTGTATGTGAAATAATAAAGATATGATGCTACAGTTTCTGCCATGGCCAAAAATTCCTTTGTTCATGTGTCATAATATAAATTAATCTAACAATTAATGATGTAATTTGTTTTTTACATGAATATTTATGGAGTAAAGGGTCAAGCGTTAAAGTTAGGTTACTTACAAGCAAAGCAATCAAGCAATATCTGCAGTACATATTGTGAAAACTAGAAATGTAAGTCACAGACTAACAAATACACCAATTGACTCCTTATTTGTATACTGTGAAACATGGATAAGGGGCAATAACTCTAGTAATTGCAGTCTGATCCAAATGAAACTACACATGAACTGATTCCGATGATAATAAGAAACTTTCAATAATCTTAATAGCACAAAATTGTAACATGTATGAAAGCCAATAAATCTCACTGTAAGAAGAAATGAACCCATCCCTAACAAACATTTGCATTGACAAAAACTGTAGGATCAGATATCTATATGTACATAAGCAAAAAGGGAATACCCTGATCAGATGCCTCCTACAGTAGCCATCTGATCTGGGTCTTCTCTGTTTGAAAAAGGCATTAAAGAGCATTTATATAAGGGACAGGGTTAACCCTTTCCCTCATATTGACACCTTCTGACGCTTCTGTAAAAGTCACTTTCTGAAACCATTGTGATAAACAAAGCATTTGCTCCATAGGAGCAAATGCTCTGTATATTACAATGGTTTCTACACTACACAGAAAAAAATTATTTCCTCAAGTAAATGCTCCTTTTCGGTAGATTTATTCAAAGAGGTAAGATCTCGAAAAATAGCCTATGAGGGACAGGTTAAGAGTGTTGAAACCATATAACCACTGTTGCTACATTGATCACTGTTATGCCAGCTCGTTATGTTGATGAATTACAGGTACACAGAGTTAGGCATGGTAATACTGATATGTTAGAGTTACAGCATAAAATGTCGTTTTACTTAACCTTAGTTTTCAACGTGCAGTTACGTGCATGTACAGTACTAACACACTGACTGCAGAACAAGAGCTGAAAATGAGAATGAACATAATGAAATAAAACAAATGCATCAAAATCGTTTCCCTTTGAGTCTCTGAACGATATATGGAATTAGGAAGACCAAGATAAGAGAAAATCTTACAAAATGAAATATTGAGTTGTGTACCCTTGCATCCATTTATCCTGACATTTTGTATAAAGGGATTTGATAGAACATTTGCAGAGCATTTGGGGAAGATCTGAATCTACTGATTAACCATTAACCCTTCGCTTGCTTTTCACGTCAATATACCTACCTGTAAATAATGAAGACCCAGATGAGACAGCTCCTGCAGGAGCTGTCTCATCAGGGTCTGCACTATTTACAAGTTGATTGTGCAACCAGTGCACCTCACAGCAGTGATTGCACAGCGAAATACTTGTACACAGTGAAGATATATGTAATTATACAACAGGGCATGGGTAAAGAAGGAGAAATGTATTTTAAAATTCCCATTTTAAAAAACCTTTTAGGTGGTTGCATTAGCGGAGTTTTACTGTAGATCTGATCTTACAGTCTCTACCATTACCAAGAGAAGGGTTAACCATTTCCCTCGTACAAAATATTTTCACATCTTTGCCAACTGAGAAGACCAAGATCAGATGGCTCCTGTAGAACCCATCTGATCAGGGTATGCTCTGTTTGCTTATGAAATTATACTAGATCTAACTTAAACTACAGTTTCTAGCAATATCAAAAATGCATGTGTATATTATGCATTTATAAAAACTTAGTTGATAGATATTTAAGATGTCATTACTTCTTACATGAATATTCAACAGGGAAAGGGTTAATTATCCCTGACCCCCGTATACATATTTATTCCTTTGCAATCAAGAGTAGAACCATATCAGACTGCTCCTGTAGGATCTGTTTGACCAGGGTCTGCTCTGCTTATGGAATAATATAGATCGGATTCTACAGTTTTTACCTGGGTCCAAAATCCCTTGTTTATATGCCTAAATAAAATTTCAATTAAACCTTTCCTTCATATAAAAACCTTTTCCCTCCTTTGCAAACAGAGCAGATCCGGATCAGATGACTACTGGTGTAGAAGTCAACTGGTCAGAGTCTTATGTCATTTAATAGATTCGATGCTGCAGTTTCTGCTGATACCAAAAATTCATGTGTACATAATGGCATTATAAAAATTCAGCTAATAAATATTCATGATGTCATTTATATTCAACAAGGAATATTAATCAATATTCTTTAGGTCATTATTTTTACATGAATATTTATGAAGTAAAGCTAGTTTATCAACAGTTTTCTAATAATGCTGTGACTTTGCTGTCATAGCTAAGTGTGATCTCCCTAATTACTATTATTATTCGGACATACAAACTTAGGCAAATAATGCTGACCCAGATCAAACCATGTCTGAAGGAGATGTTTAATCAGCATTTAAACTGTATGTTACTATGTCAGGCTAATTTAATCTTCCCAATGTTTAACCCTTTCCCTGTTCTATGTTTATTCAAAATTTCAATACTTACTGAATATACATGGACAAAATAGTTATAATGAAATATTGAAGTTGGAACATTGTAGCCCTTTTAGAAAGCAAAGAAACAGATCTATCAAATTCTATTAGCAAACAGAGCAGACCCTGATCAGACGGCTCCTCTAGGAGACGTCTGATCTGGGTCTACTCTGTTTGCAAATGCGTGAAAACACGTTTACATGAGGGAAAGGATTAAAATGTGGTCTCCTTTCTGAATATAAATTACACAAAACAAATGCAATCAAAAGTACACTATGGGTTAAGTTTAAGAAAATGGTGCCAACTTGAATTATTGAGCTTTACGAACTAAGGAAGAGGTGATATCGGGTGTCCGAATATTTGGGGTAACTAATGTCTTATTGACAACTATGCTGGTACCTACCTACACACACATCATAAGCCACCCCACACACATAGACGTCAGTGATACGGTGTTTTGCGAGGATTCTGACTAGATCTGTTTGCGAGAGTTTGTTATTGTCCCAGAATGCTGAGTAACTGTCGACCTCAGGATGACAACCTTTGTTCACAAAAAATGCCCCTTCCTTTACCTGTATATGTACATAATAACAATAGCATCAAAATGAACTTCATTGTTTATCTGTTCGGGAAAAGGTTATCCCCTTTACACCATAAATACGATTTTTAAAGCCTTTACAAACAGAGTACAGCCGGATCAGAAGGCTCATATACAAGCCGTTTAAGCAGGGTCTGCCCTGTCTGCTTATGAAATTATATACAGTAAAACCCCTCTAATGCGACCACTTAATGAATAAACATGCATATCTTTATAAACAGGTGGTTGCTTAATGCAGGACAAAAGTAATGCAGAAAGCTCCTCTAGGAGCTTTCTGCATTACTTTTGTCCTGCATTAAGCTACCACCTGCATCTAGCACCCAGAATTATACCTCTTTTAGGTGGTTGCATTAGCAGGGTTTTATTGTGGATCTGATCTTACAGTCTCTACCATTACCAATCTTACCTGTGTTCATGCACCATTGATATTGATGATGTCATCATTTTTTAAAAACATTTGACAAATAATTATGGAGTAAAGGATTAACGTTGTGAGCAAATTTATGATAACATTTGTATACAGTCTGTTACCATGGCAGCTAATATACTGTGTATTTTAACCATTAGCATTAAATATTAATGGTACATGTATTTGAATACTGCTAATTCCTAGAAAAACAGACAATTTTTAGATGATTTACATGAAAATGAGTACGTTCGTACACATGATTAACCCCATGAATGCCTGAAACAATTGCACTGTCAATTTGCAAACAGTGTAGACCAAGATCAGAGGGCTCCTCTAGGATCAGGGTCTTCACTGTTTGTCATCGAAAATCCTCTCACAAATTTTACTCTTTCATACTGTATGGACCAATAAACAACGATGGACTAGTCCACAGTTAATTCAGCTTTGAAACAATTAAGTTTATGACAGATTCTGGTTAAAGGCAGACATATTTCCATTGGTTCCCTTAGCAATAAAATTTTGTCATCTTTTTCCTCTAACCATGCTCTTTAGGTCTGAGTTAGTTACAAATCATATACATGTAGATTCCAATTCTGTAGCAATTTTGTTACATCTTTAGGTTTTGTCGATAAATGAATTACAGTAAATAAAAGAGAAGTGCAGTAGAACTTGTCTTAACCCTTTCCTCCACAATTACGCCTTTCTAAGCCTCTGTAAAAGTCACTTTACTTTATGAAACCATTGTGATAAATAGAGCATTTGCTCCTATAGGAGCAAATGCTCTATTTATCACAATGGTTTCAAACTACAAATTTCTAAAAAAATTCTTTTCTCTAGTTAATGCACCTTTTCGGTAGATATTTTCAAAGAGGTTGGGTCTAAAAATAGCCTATGAGGTAATGGTTAAGTGGGTGTTCATTTATTGTGCTCTGGATTCTTAAAAAGCAGGTGGTTGTTTAATGCAGGGCAAAAGTAATACAGAAAGCTCATGTAGGAGCTTTCTGCATAACTTTTTACCTGCATTAAGCTACTACCGGTACTTGCCGTACACACCAATAATTTGACCTCTTATTAATGGCTACTTATGACAGGTTTTACTGTATGTAACAGTACTGGGGAGGTACCTTGAGATCAGGGTGGAGTTCTGAGCCCCAGGTACCGTTCACACAGTGTTTGGGCCACAACTTTTGTTCTGTTGGTGGGGGACCATCAAACTCCACCACATCTAACAGCTTAGCCTCCTCGGCTTTAATCTGGAAAAAAGTGAAACAAAATGTTTACTAACTAATGTCATATAATAATTATATTATAGTCAACATCCAATTTAGATAACAGCAGAATGTCTACCAATGTAGGAAACATGAATAACAATATCACATAGAAATATAAATGTGATTCACATACCCACATAAGTGCCTGTCAGAATATGTAATGCATACAGAAACTTTGGTTGATGAATAGTTAAGGGGCAATAACTCTGTGACAAATCATTTGACAACAACACTGTAATGATATTATCTTAATTATAAAGCTTTCTATTATGTTTTACTGAAAACCGGAGAGTTGTTGATATGAAATAGCATGGATAAGGAAATTCAACGCAGATGTTGGTAGCTGAGTAATCTAAGGGCCTAAACTCTGTGACATAATCAAATAAAAAAAACTGTTACAATATTGCATATCTTTATTTGTGGATGAAGCTTCTTATTAATAAGAAATATCTTTTAATAAAGATATTCAGCGGCATTCAAATATTGACACAATGTACAAAACAATCTCTGCAATATTTATTTCAATGTTTGGAGATTCTACTAGTACAGAGAACTAGATCTATGAAGGGTTGCTTGTTATTATACTAGCAGAGAAGCATGCAATGAAAATGACTTGGAGCAGAAGAAGCAGTTATTGAAATATTTCAAGTTGCTTTTATAGGAAATCACTTTTAAAATGTACGATGTCAAAGTACTGTTTTAAAACTATCTCAAGTTAGTTCTTTAGTTTACCTATTATAAAATGTACATGAAAGCGCTTATATTTGTATTGATATGAAGATAAGAAATTGAATACACTTGAAAGCATAAAGTTTTTGTTTGTGCAGTCTGTAATTCCTTAAAGAACGGTATTCCTTTAGCCTAGATCAACGCTTTAATCGACTTGTCTGCATCATCATTAATGACATCATTAACTGAATCTACATGTATTTTTAAAACAATATAAAGTTAGCAACTTCAACCTACGTCTATGAGCCCAAGCCCCATGTGATAGAGCCGTAGCAATAGCCTTCAGTAAGTAGCTTTATATCAAAGAGAGCCAACAACCAGAGCATCGGTGCTGTGGTCAGGGATAGTAATTAATACTATTAATACCACTACTCTAATATACTAAACAACCCTTCTTCTTTATTTCCTATAGCACTGCCTGTGAATTATGGTGGTTTCGGCAAACTACCTGTTCATCAAAGTGGACTTTATTATCAAATGTTGTATTAATTGATAGCAAAATGATAGTAAAAGTTTGAAAGTTTAATAGTGGTTTCGACAAACTGGTAATATTGCTCAGCAACCATTACCATGAGATGATAAATATCAGCACATCAGTACTTTGATTTTATGGGAATTTCCAGATCTTAAAATCTATTTTAAGAACAGAACTTTCGACAGTCGACAGTCTTCGGTCCCATGCTAAATATCAGCGTAAATAATGATTTTCTGTACTATATGGCGTTTTGACTGAACTCTAAGAAGTTTATAGAACATGTCTGTGTAACATGATGCCTTACATGTGTTGTGATTATGTTAATTATTGCAATGAATTCAATTTGCGAGGCCGAAACAGCTAATTATCATAAAACATGGTGTTTTGAAATAACTACAATGTCGTAAGAATTTCCCCAGGAAATTCGACACGTTAGCAGACTGTATATCAGAATTTTACATAGTTTGGCAATGTGTAGAGGCATATAAAAAGGTTGTATGCCAGTCAAGGTATACAGTTTACTACTAAATACTCGTAGGTCATATGCAAATTACAATGTAACATAGTTTCTCATTGGTGGAAAACTAGAACAAAAGTGAAAATAGACAACTAGCCGCTGAAAAAAATGATATCCTGCCAATTGCTGTGAAATAGTACAGAAAACAAAAAGCTTACATACCTATGACAGATAAATTAACAATCAAACCAACCAACAGGGTGACTCCTATACATGCACCCCCCCCACTAAATTTTGTGCATGGACTTACAAGCATGGACAATTGCAAGCAGATACAGTCCACTACCATTGTGATGACTATGTCAACCTGACCCCAACAGGGCTGCCAAAAAAACTACAGCAGAGAAATATGTGCCACCCACCTTGCATTTCTGTGAGATGGGCCTGAGTTTGACATTGTCTATAAAGGAGATATGGTTGTCTGGATGCCAGTCCTTTGTGTACACCACAAGGTTAAATGGAATGGTATCCAGCAGGTGGTTGATTACAGGGATCACGTCCGCTCCATTCTGACCAGCGGGGCAGCCCAGCAAGGATAGGGAACCCTCTATGAAATCATTCTGGACATCCACAACCACCAGAGCTGATACTGGTTTAAGGGTCTGAAAACACAATGCAAGATACAGAAATCTCTGTATTAGGGTTCACCAAAGAAAAAATCCCAGTTAACCCTTCGCTTGCTATTCATGTCAATATACCCGGTACATCCCTGTAAATAGTGAAGACCCAGATGAGACAGCTCCTGCAGGAGCTGTCTCATCAGGGTCTGCACTATTTACAAGTTGATTGTGCAACCAGTGCACTCCACAGGAGTGATTGCACAGAGAAATACTTGTACACAGTGAAGATATTATGTAATTATACAACATACATACATGGGTAAAGAAGGAGAAATGTATTTTAAAATTCAGCAAGCGAAGGGTTAACACCTGTGGTGACAAGATCATTGGTATAAATACCCAATTAATTACTTTTAACTCTTTCCTTCAAATAAACATCTTTGCAAAAAGAGTAGACCCAGATCAGATCCGTTTATAAATTAAAGTTTAATACACATGATTCTACATTTTTTGCCATGGTCAAAAATTCCCTTATTCATGATGCCATTAAAAAGTTTCGCTAATTAATAAGCCTACATTAATGAACAGAGGTCAAGATAAGATGCGTAAATTTCAACATTTTCAACAACAGATTTATTTCTCCACCAAACCCTCTACAATGTACTGTTATCACTCATTAGTATTGTCTCGAAGAGATGATTCTAAATAGTGGTCACAGTATAGAGTTTGGTGGAGTGAGCGAGTGAGTTGGGTTTTACGTCCGACCAACAGTATTTCAGTTATTTGCAGACGGCACCTGCATGAGACAAGTTATAGTGCTGCCTCACTGGAATACCCCTGCCGCAGGTACATGGCAAGGGCACCCACCCAGTCACATTATCCTGACACCGGGCCGACCAGTCCTAGAACTACACCTTTAATGTCGAGCGTAGACAAGGGAGCTACCAGTACCAACTTTTAACGACTTTTGGTCTGTCGCGGCCGGGGATCGAACCCACGACCTTCCGTACCGCAGGCGGACGCTCTACCACTGAGCCACGCGGCCGGTACCGAGTTTGGTGGAGAATGGCGATTTTAGTATTTAGGTCATTTATGCATTCATCTGTAGCTCTAATTGAATATTTAAAGGGTTCCAGATATCAAAAGTGTGTACATGTATATCAATTCATAAACAGAGCAGGCACTGATGAGATCGCTCCTACAGGAGCCATCATTTCTGGGTTTACTCGGTTTTCAAAGGTGATAATATGAATATCTATGTAGGGTTAACTCTTTCGGCGCCCGAATGTCGCCTGTTGGCACCATTGAAAACAGTGCAGCCTCAGGTCAAATGCCACTTTTCAAGGCTTAACCCATTTGCTCCCATGATCCCATATATGGGACGTAGACAAACAGTGTAGACTCTGATCAGACGCCGCATAATGCGGCGTCTGATGTCTACACTGTTTGCTGATAGGAATTTCAATATAAAACAAAACGAAATTGAAAATTTAGGCCAGGCACTCCTTAGATAAAAAAGGGACTAATCCAATATATAAATATGGAAGAATCCACTGGGAGCAAATGGGATAATAAGAAATTCTATAGATCTGATTCTACTCTAGAGGTTGTGAAGGCTCAGTACATGCCACTACATTTACTGGGTGTAGGTACAGATGTACCGACAAATCTATATATACATGTATATGCTCCCCCTCCCCTACCCCATCCCAAGATCAGGGGTATAAAAAAACTAAAAAAAAAAGTAATACAAACTTGTCTATCCAGATAACTAAGATCTGTCATATGTTCACTCATTGTAGAAAGCCTGTACATTGTTATACATGAGCATGTCTCCTCTTATGAAAGCCAGCATACAGAGTGGTAAACTTTGACACAGCTGTGATATACAGTACATATTACATACAGTAGTACCTCTTATAATTCTATTGTCACACGAAGCTCGTAGTAATCCTGCAGAATTAGTATATATAGTAATACCCCACTAATACGACAATCTTAAAGAGGTATAATTCTGGGTGCTAGATGCAGGACTGGTGGTAGCTTAATGCAGGACAAAAGTAATGCCTAGAGGAGCTTTCTGCATTACTTTTGTCCTGCATTAAGCAACCATCTACTTATAAAGACACCCATGTTTATTCATTAAGTGGTCACATTAGAGGGGTTCTACTGTATATGTTTTTAACAGGTCTGTATAATTACGGAACAAATACATGGTTTGTGACGTGTTTTATCTCCACAGGTGTACTCGTCCTAAAGGTCACAGCTCACAGGTTAAATCGAACTATAGTAATGGCCACTTAGAGAATAAACATGGGGACAGGGCTGTAGATAAGATGTATATATGTACATATAGATCTATACAAATCTCTTATTTCTCAGCAAAACCTTATCTTGCTGCTACTCATTAAAATCTCCTCTAGATCTCTGAGGCAATTCTAATGACTAGCAATAAGATAGAGTTTGGCAGAGAAATATAAAAAATAATTTACTTATATTTCCTAAATACACCTGATATCTACAGCTTTGCATGGGGTCCTTAAAAGTAAGTGTCTGTGTGATGCCGATGGAGCTCTCTGTGAGCTATGGGAGCTCTCTGCATAACTTTGATCCTGCATTTTTACTTTATCAGTTACAATTCTTATGAGTGGCTGCTTCAGAGAAGCTTTACTGTACTTGTGTCATGTTTGTTTCTGTGGTATATTATTCTCAATTACGGTATGTCTGTCACAAGTCTGTTATTTATATGCCAGTTTAACCCTATAATTATGTGGTAACTGAGTATATAAGACATTTACAAACAGTATAGACCCAGCTCAAGGCCCCTTAGGGAGCCCTTGATCTGGGTCTGCACTGGTCATCATCAAAATCATTAATTTTGATACAATATGTGTAATTGATATTCAGAGAGGGAATATCTAGCTTATCTAAGTTTTAATAATTCATCAGGTTACGAGTTAATTCATTTTTCTCAGTGAACTCCTCCATGTTTGTAGTGAAATCCCTCAAGTTTGTAGTGATCCAAGTTTGTTACAAGTGAACTCCTCCAAGTTTGTAGCGATCCAAGTTTGTTTCAAGTGAACTCATCCAAGTACGTTTTTGAATGACTTTAATTTTCCATAAGGGGGTGTTTCTGACAGAATTCTTTTGTATAACCCAGATTTGAAAAATTATTTTATGAAGACAAACAGTGTAGACCCTGATCAGGTCTCCTTGCCTGTGTGCCAAGACACAAATGGGTAATGGATACTACTTGCAACTGTTGGCAACTTTACAAAAGGTTATATTAGCTAGCTGTCAGTTATCATGAACTGATTGCACTGCTGGTGTGCTTGTTAGTTTGAAATTTGTCTCAATACGAAATGCATGATCATGACACAAACAACTGTACTAGCCAATCATTAACCCTTTCCTTGTTGAATATTCATGTAAAAAATAATGACACTATGCATATTTAGTAGCTGAGGTATGTACACAGGACTGTTTTGATATTGGGAGAAACTGCAGAGTCAGATCTAGATCTATAATACTTGTAATTTCATAAGCAAACAGAGCAGATCCTGATCAGATGACTCCTACATGAGCCATCTGATCTGGGTCTACAATGCTTGTAATTTTAAGTGTGAAAAAGCATTCATTGAAGGAAAGTTAACCTGCGGCATGCTATGAGAGATATGATGATTATCTCTGAAAATAGTTTGGATCCAGATGTGATGTTGAGAGATTAACTTGGTATCTCACCAGGAACCAACATATTGGCAGAATTCAGCATTCTAACTGCATAAACTGGACCATATTATATAGGACATCATAAGAGTTGTTCTTTTATTATTTATGACCCTTCATCTTTGTCTCGATGGTAACTCTTATAACTGTACAGCTAAAGTTCAATGTATACATAAGCACATGCACAATCCATGAGTAAAGTATGATGACTCAATTAGTCTCTTTACTTTCTTGGGTTACTTCAAGATGACTCATTTACAGTCTCTTTACTCTCTTGGGTTACTTCAAGATTACCAATTGAGTTTTTTTAACTCTCTTGGGATGCTTTGGTTGCTTCAAGATGTCAGGCTCAAGTTTGTTCTTAACCCTCTTGGGTTGCTTCAAGATGAATAAATTAAAGTATCTTTACTCTCTTTTTTGGCTTCATGATGATGACACAATTAGTCTCTTTACTCTCTTTGGTTGCTTATTGATGATGACTCAATTAGTCTCTTTACTCTCTTTGGTTGCTTCACTTCATGATGATGACTTGATTTGTATCTTTACTCTCTTTGGTTGCTTAATGATGATGATTCAATTAGTCTCTTTACTCTCTTTGGTAACAATGCTTCACTTCATGATGATGACTCAATTCTTCTCTTTACTCTCTTTGGTTGCTTCATGATGATGACTCAATTCTTCTCTTTACTCTCTTTGGTTGCTTCATGATGATGATGATGATTCAAATTGAATTTTTACTCGCTTTGGTTGCTTCATGATGATGACTCAATTCTTCTCTTTACTCTCCTTAGTTGCTTCATGATGACGACTAAATTTGTCTCTTTACTATCTTTGGTTGCTTCATGATGATGACTCAATTTGTCTCTTTAGTCTCTTTAGATGTTTCATGATGATGCTTCAATTCATCTCTTTACTCTCTTTGGTTGCTTCATGACGATGCCCCGATTCACCTCTACTATCTTTGGTTGCTTCATGATGATGCCTCAATTCATCCCCTTAGTCTCTTTGGTTGCTTCATCATGATGACTCAGTTTGTCTCTTTACTCTCTTTGGTTGCTTCATAGTGGTGACTGGTCACTTCTTTACTCTCTTTGGTTGCTTCATGACAATGACTCATTTAGTCTCTTTACTCTCTTTGGTTGCTTCATGATAATGACTCATTTAGTCTCTTTACTCTCCTGAGTTGTTTCAATACCATATTTTGAAGTCTTTTCTTTATGAATTGATCACTTCATGATTATTCATTAATTTAGTTTTTATATATACATGTATAACTTACTTTTTTAAGGTAAAAATTTATAAGGGAATTGTCGATTTAGACAAAAACTGATGGATCAGAGCAATATAATTTCATAAACAAACAGAGCAGACCCTGCACAGACAGCTCCTGCAGGCATCATGGGTTAATCATTTGAATGCAGAAATTTTTCAAAGTGGAATGGTCCATCATTGTGTAACAATTGAGTCCATTCGGTATGAAATGGTATCATTTGTGACAGGGGATTAAATGACAAACGGTGCACACCCTAATCAGAAGGCTCCTCCATGTTCAATATTCATGTAAGAAACAATGACATCATATTGTATAATTATTAGCTGATTTTTTTATACTTTTATACTGATTTTACTTTGTCAAAAACTTTAGAATTTAGATCATTGTCAGAACAAACGCAAGCAGAACCTGATCAGAAGGCTCCTATAGGAACCATCTGATCTGGATCTACTCTGTTTGCAAATGTGTGAAAAGGCATTTATATCAGGGATATAATAAAACAGATCTAGAGGGTCAAAGAGTTTGTATTCTGATGAGAAACTGTTGAATTTACAGAGCATTTCATCTGTTTAACATTAAGTTAACCCTTCTCAGGCTTTTAAAAGTCTTGACTGACATTTGCAAACAGCTCTGACCCAGATGAGATGCAGAGTAACGTTGCCATGATGGCGTCTCATTGTCTCATTGCCAATTGGCCAATATTTTCTCCAGCCATGACTTCAATGAAATTTCCAGCTAACATCATATTTGAGAACATGATAAGGGTTAAACTGCCATTCATTTTTACTGCCAGGCAAGACAATTTAGAGATAAGAAGAGACTATACATTATGATTCCAATACACATGTATCTCAGCACATCCTTTGTCTACACTGTTTTGACACCTATTTAAAACACCAGTAACACTTTAAATACCTTTACAAACAGAGTAGACCAAGATCAGATGGCTGGTGCCAGAGCTGGCTGACCAGGGTCTGTATCATTTGGTAATGTATCTACATGTATACTTTTTTTGTATATTAATCTTATTCTTACTTTTGTGCCAATAACAAACTTTTGCTTATTCACAATTCTATTTTAATAATTATTATTATAATGCAGATAATCAATACTCCTAAAGTCATTATTTCTGACATAAAGTTTCAAGAAGTAAATGGTAAAGAAAAATATATTTATAAAACTGAAGCAGACAGCAGTTTTAGCAGATTACATAGCAGAACAAGAGTTAACTCTTTCCCCCATTAACCCATTACCCCCTAGTGATACATTTTTCCGTCTCTATAAAAATTTACATTGTGAAACCATTGTGATAAATAGACCGTTTGCTCCTATTTATCACAATCAATCGGGTTTCAAACTAAAAAATTCTAATATTTTCCTTTTCTCTAATTAATGCTCCTTTTCGGTAGATTAATACAAAAAGGTTGGGTCTATATATAGCCTAAGATCAGGGTCTGCTCTGTTTGTGTATGATATGAAATAGATCTGATTCCGCAAAAACTTACGCAAAAACTTCATGCTGTCATTTTAAAAATTAATCTAATTTAATATTCATGATGCCATTACTTCTTACATGAATATTCATGGAGTAAAGGACTAAAACAGAAAAGTCTTACCATTATAAGATCAAGTCCTAAAGACAGAACAGAAAAATTGAAACTGTACTGTTCTTGGTTAAACTAAAGTCATAAAGAAAGCTGACCACAAGGCTACCCACAATATCCTAAGTATTCTGACAGACTTACATAAATAGTATCCTGAAGGAGCAGTTACCTCAGGGTCTAAACTATTTGCTACTATTTGTCAGTGTAACATTAAAGTTATCACAATTTTACTACAGTGCATTATTCAGTTTTACAAACCAAGTGAGAGGAATGTTTAATTGTTCGAATATTTTCAGTAACTAGGGTATGACCATAACGGGAAGGATTCAACGTAAACAAATGATGCCGATCACAGTCAATGTGGAGGGTAAGAGTATATCTACACCTTGTGAACTATTGAACTAAAATCATACATTGTTTGCGTAAGTTTGGATCTTAATCCTACAATGACCTTGTTTAAGTGTCACATGATCATTTCAGAATTTTCTTCCCTAAAATGAAATGTTTTACAATATATTTCCTTGAAAAAGAAAAGACTTTAAAAATACAGTAAAACCTCTCTATAACGACCACTTGATTACATCAAGTATTTTGTGTTAAAAAGGCAGGTGGATGCTTAAAGCAAGGTGAAAGTAAAACAGAACACTCCTATAGGAGTGTTCTGTTTTACTCTCACCTTGCTTTAAGCAACCACCTGCCCAAAATACCAACTAATCAACACAATTTAGTGGTCGTTATAGAGGTTTTACTGTATGCAGAAAATAATATTTAAAAACAACCTATATCAACATTTTTCGTCGTCAAAATGGAAATTTATCTAATCCTTATAGTACAGTAGGCATCTGTTGTTTGAAAAAAATGTTGTTTGCTTCAAACATCAAAATATTTTTTTCCATTTTAGTTAAAAAATATGATCAAATCATCCATTATTTTATATCTATGATAATGTGAGATACCCTACTATTTGATATCTCATCTGGATCCAGACTATTTAAAATGTTATCATGAATTTTCACCTAAGGATAACAAAATGGAAAACATCCTGGACCAACCTTTTGTCACATGACTTTGAGATTATAGATGTCACCTTAACCCTTTACTTCATATGCACACCTTTGCAAACCAGGCGCGGATTTAGAGGGGGGCGGAGCCGGCGTACGCATCCCCCCTAAAATTGCCAAAACAATTTTTCTAGTCATATTTTAGATCTATAATACAGTAAAACCTCTCTATAACGACCACTAAATTATGTTAATTAGTTGGTAATTAGAGCAGGTGGCTGCTTAAAGCAAGGTGAAAGTCCTCCCATAGGAGCGTTCTGTTTTACTTTCACCTTGCTTTAAGCAGCCACCTGCCTTTAACACAGCTCTTTTTCAACATGTATTACAAACACACTATTTATTTATGTCACCAAACATAAAAAATCTAGGCCCCCCCCCCCCCCCCCCCCTTTACCAAAATTTCTACCCCACCCCATCTAAAATCCTGGATCCGTACCTGCAAACAGAGCACACCTAGATCATAAGGCTCCTGTAGGAGTGATGATCTGATCAGGATCTGCTCGGTTTGCTTATGAAAGTATGATATATCTGACTTTACAGTTTCTACCAATGCATACGTATGCCATTATAAAATTTCAGCTATATGTAATCGATATTCATGATGTCATTAATTTTTACATGACTGTCACTTAATTCAACAAGGGAAGGTTTAACTTTTTGCATCTACAGATTCTCATACAATTTACTCTACACATTCAGACACTCAAATTCCCCTCTTTACCTGTTGTAAAGCTGAAAATGTCAATTTCACACAATTTTTAAAAACTTAAAATTAGACTGACATAGTAGCTTTGAATAGTCTGAATGAACTGTTTCCTTTAGGAGCAGTGTATCTGGGAGTGCACTATCTACTAGTTTCAAAGAGCCATCAGATCTGGGTGTACTCTGTTTGAATAGGTGTTCAAAAGGCGTATCTACATGGAGTAATGAGCTAAGTATCATTTGATCATGAGTAGGCCCTGCTTGACACCTTAAATTATTTTTTAATAAAGGTTACAACGGTCTTAAAAAAAAAAAAATTTGTTTTCATGTTCAATAAAACTATTGAAGTATATGTATTTGTTTCATTTAACTGTTTTATTTGCTGGCTTTTTCTATTTAGCACATCAAACTGATCAAGTTTCTTCTTCAGTAAAATTGGTTCTTTGTCATCTGTAGGAATTTTTAAAAGTCATAGGTCTGAAAGATCTTGAAAGAATTGTGACGAAATACATCACCCAAGTAATTATTATAAAAGTTATATATTGATAATAACAATGGTCCTTCTCATCGCTCTTTCATACATGTTCATATATGCAGTTGCAAACGATGCATTTAGTACAAAGTCTTACAAATACCAAGGTGTTACAAAGCTCTGATTAACCCATTACCTCATAGGCTATTTTTAGATCCAACCGCTTTGAATAAATCTACCGAAAAGGAGCATTAACTAGAGAAAAGGAACATTTTAGAATTTTGTAGCTTGAAACCATTGTGATAAATAGAGCATTTGCTCCTATAGGAGCATTTGCTCTATTATCACAATGGTTTTACAAAGTGTCTTTTACAGAGTCGTCAAAAGTCGTCAATATCAGGGAATGGGTTAACCGGTTAATCAGTTATTACCCCCGATTAACTGGTTACAAATTTTCAATAACCGTATCAGCACTCATTTGTACTACTAGTGATAAATTCTTGATCATAGTGGCAAAATGTTTGGATCAAATATCAGTCTGGACAGCATCTCATCATGATCAGGATGAATGCCATTTGACACTCGGACCATAGGTTATTTCAATAACTATTTACAGATGTCAATAATTATTCATGATACCAATGTTATTTCTTACATGACTATTCATCAAGGAAAGGGTTAAGAATGCAAAGGAATTAACTCTTTGCACACTAAGTAATATTTCGTCTGCAACAATTGTCATCTGCTTCAATTCTTAAAATAAACTTTCTCTCATTTCTTTGCAAAAATATGGTCAAAGTGACAAACAGTTTGGATCCTGCTGAGACACCGCATTATGCGGCGCCTCATCTGGATCCAAACTGTTTGCATAAGTAATCACAGTTTCGCCGCTAGTGTGCAAAGAGTTAAGACTAATAAGGTACACGTGTGCCTAATCTTATCAGTCAAAGGGTCAGAAAATAATTTGGATCCATGACTTAACTCACGAAATTTGTGACCTATGCAAACAGTTTGGATCCAGATCGGGCCCCACAAATCATGAGACCTGATCTGAGATCCAAAATTTTTGTCACTCAAGCTCAAAGAACATAAATAGTTTGAAAAATGTTACAAAAGACAATAGAGCAGACAACAAAATTACTTAGCATGCAAATACATCAGCACTGGTAAATTTTTGATAACTTTTGCAAACATTTTAGATTAAGATGAGATGCCAGATAGTAACACGGTATTTCATCAGGATCCAAACAGTTTTTGACTCTGGTCATCTTCTGACAAAAAATGTAAGGCAAAACTACTTTGAGCAACGGAGCAGACGACAATATTTGAAGACAACAAAGCACTCAGAGTGCAGAAGGTTCAATAAAGACAAAGGTTAATGTAGTCACACAATAAGAGAGGTGAGTAACCTTATTAGTAACAAACTGTTGGCAATGAATAACCCTTTCCCTCATATATTATAAACGCGTTTTCAGACATTTGCAAACAGAGTAGACCCAGATCAGACGGCTCCTAGAGGAGCCGTCTGACCAGGGTCTGCTCAGTTTGCTTATAGAATTTCAAAGATTTGTGTCTTTACTTTCTAAATGGCTACAATGTTCCACTTTCGATATTTCATTTTAACTACTTTGTCCATGAATATTCAGTAGGTATTGAATTTTTTTAATAAACATAGAACAGGGAAAGGGATAAACAGTGACATTTATTTCACCCTATTTGCCCATTACCTGAAAGAGGCACCTTTTATCATGCCAATAGAGAAGACCCAGATCAGATGACTCCTCTAAGAGCTGTATGAACCGGGTCTGCTCTGTTTGCTTATGGAATAATATGAATCTGATTTTTCAGTTTCTACCATAACCAAACATTTCCGTTATTCATATGCCATTTTGAACATTGATCTATTTAATGGCTGTGATGTCATTTCTTACATGTACATAATACATGTATATACAGTAAAACCCCTCTATACTGGAATTCTAGTAGAAAAGGATTTAGATACTTTTAGGCAGGTGGCTTTTTAACCCTTTCTCTGTTCCGTGTCTATTACAAATTTCAATACCTACTGAATATTCATGGAGAAAAAGGTTATGATGAATTATGGTAGGTGGAGCATTGTAGCCATTTTAGAAAGTAAAGACACAGATCTTTGAAATTCTATTAGCAAACAGAGTAGACCCTGATCAGACGGCTCCTCTAGGAGCCGTCTGATCTGGGTCTACTCTGTTTGCAGATGTGTGAAAACACGTTTATATGAGGGAAAGGGTTAATGCAGGGTGAAAGTAATGCAGAGAGCTCATAGAGACCATGACCAATATTTATACTAAATTAACATCCAGTTAAGAGGGGTTTTACTGTATATTCCGGTTTAGAGGGGTTTTACTGTATATTCCAGTTTATACAGTTTGTATATTCCGGTTTAGAGGGGTTTTACTGTATATTCCGGCTTAGAAAGGTTTGACTGTATATTCCGGTTTAGAGGGGTTTACTGTTATTATATTCAGGTTTAGATCGGTTTTACTGTATATTCCTAATTAGAGGAGTTTTACTGTATATTCCGGTTATGAGAGGTTATCTGTATATTCCGGTTTAGAGGGGGTTTACTGTATATTCCGGTTTAGAGCGGTTTTACTGCATATTCTGGTTTAGAGGGATTTTACTGTGTATTCCTGATTAGAGGGGTTTAGAGTGGTTCTACTGTATATTCCAGTTTAGAGAGGTTTACTGTATATTCCGTTTAGAGGGATTTTACTGTATATTCCGGTTTAGAGAGGTTTTACTGTATATTCCGGTTTAGAGGGGTTTACTGTATATTCAGGTTTAGAGCGGTTTTACTGTTTATTCCTGATTAGAGGGGTTTTACTATATATTCCGGTTTAGAGAGGTTTTCTGTATATTATGGTTTAGAGGGGGTTTTACTGTATATTCAGGTTTAGAGCGGTTTTACTGTA
Source organism: Azorinus chamasolen (assembly GCA_963576725.1). NCBI lineage: Eukaryota > Metazoa > Mollusca > Bivalvia > Cardiida > Solecurtidae > Azorinus > Azorinus chamasolen. The sequence goes on from OY755242.1 coordinate 20,298,074, forward strand.
TATTCCAGATTAGAGGGGGTTTACTGTATATCCCTGATTAGAGGGTTTTTACTGTATATTCCAGTTTAGAGGGGGGTTTACTGTATATTCCAGTTTAGAGGGGTTTTACTGTATATTCCGGTTTAGAGGGGTTTTACTGTATATTCCAGTTTAGAGGGGGGTATATTCCAGTTTAGAGGGGTTTTACTGTATATTCCGGTTTAGAGGGGTTTTACTGTATATTCCAGTTTATACAGTTTGTATATTCCGGTTTAGAGGGGTTTTACTGTATATTCCGGCTTAGAAAGGTTTTACTGTATATTCCGGTTTAGAGGGGTTTACTGTTATTATATTCAGGTTTAGATCGGTTTTACTGTATATTCCTAATTAGAGGAGTTTTACTGTATATTCCGGTTATGAGAGGTTATCTGTATATTCCGGTTTAGAGGGGGTTTACTGTATATTCCGGTTTAGAGCGGTTTTACTGCATATTCTGGTTTAGAGGGATTTTACTGTGTATTCCTGATTAGAGGGGTTTAGAGTGGTTCTACTGTATATTCCAGTTTAGAGAGGTTTACTGTATATTCCGTTTAGAGGGATTTTACTGTATATTCCGGTTTAGAGAGGTTTTACTGTATATTCCGGTTTAGAGGGGTTTACTGTATATTCAGGTTTAGAGCGGTTTTACTGTTTATTCCTGATTAGAGGGGTTTTACTATATATTCCGGTTTAGAGAGGTTTTCTGTATATTATGGTTTAGAGGGGGTTTTACTGTATATTCAGGTTTAGAGCGGTTTTACTGTATATTCCAGATTAGAGGGGGTTTACTGTATATCCCTGATTAGAGGGTTTTTACTGTATATTCCAGTTTAGAGGGGGGTTTACTGTATATTCCAGTTTAGAGGGGTTTTACTGTATATTCCGGTTTAGAGGGGTTTTACTGTATATTCCAGTTTAGAGGGGGGTATATTCCAGTTTAGAGGGGTTTTACTGTATATTCCGGTTTAGAGGGGTTTTACTGTATATTCCAGTTTAGAGGGGGGTTTACTGTATATTCCAGTTTAGAGGGGTTTTACTGTATATTCCGGTTTAGAGGGGTTTTACTGTATATTCCGGTTTAGAGGGGTTTTACTGCATATTCCGGTTTAGAGGGGTTTACTGTATATTCCAGTTTAGAGGGGTTTTACTGTATATTCCAGTTTAGAGGGGGGTTTACTGTATATTCCAGTTTAGAGGGGTTTTACTGTATATTCCAGTTTAGAGGGGTTTTACTGTATATTCCAGTTTAGAGGGGTTTTACTGTATATTCCAGTTTAGAGGGGGGTTTACTGTATATTCCGGTTTAGAGGGGTTTTACTGTATATTCCGGTTTAGAGGGGTTTTACTGTATATTCATTGGATAAAGGGTTAAATCTAAGTCTAAATTTAAAAACAGTATCCATCTTCAAAAACACAAAAAAAAACATCTTATAAAAGATTGTTCTATCCATTTCATTGGGCCTGGTGTCCTGTTTTAGGGACATATTGCTAATAGTGTAGACCCTGTTCAGGGAGCTCCTTCAGGATCCCTGACTCATCAGGTTCTGCACTGTTTGCACATTTTTACACCTTTGCAAACAAAAGTAGACCCAGACCACTAGGAGCTGTCTGGGATGAGGGTCTACTCTGTTTGCTTATATATTACAGATTCTCTACTGTTTACCATGACAATAAATTCCATATTTTATAGCTTTGATACACTGAGAGTTAAATCAATTAATATTCAGCATGGACAGAGTCTAGCATGAATATTCATGAAGCAAAGGTTAAATGGTTTAACCCATTCCCTCATATTGACGACTTTTGACGACTCTGTAAGTCACTTTGTGAAACCATTGTGATAAATAGAGCATTTGCTCCTATAGGAGCAAATGCTCTATTTATCACAATGATTTTCAAACTACAAAATTCTGAAATTTTCCTTTTCTCTAGTTAATGCTTCTTTTTGGTAGATTATTCTTTTAGGTTGTATCTAAAAATAGCCTATGAGGGAATGGGTTAAACGTCTTTGTGAGTAGATCCATATCAGACGGATCCTGTATGATGGCTCCTGGTTGCTTATCAGTTATGACATAATACAGATCTAAGTAATTATACAGTTCTTTCCATTGCCAAAAATTTGTCTTCATACATCATTATAGAAAATTTAGTTGATTAATATTCATGATGGCTTTATTTCTTACATGAATATTAACTGAATCAATACAGACATTCTCCAGGACATCACCATCTCAAACAAACTTCACCCTTTCAACAGTAATTTTGTCAGCAAAAAACATGTTTGCTAAAACTTTTGATATATTTCATTTTTTCCATTTTTTTTCAAAACTAGTATATGAGTGTCATCTAGCTTGGATCCTGATGAGAAACAGATTTATTAAAATCTCATCTGGATCTAACATTGTCTGGATAGGTCATCACAAAATAGTTCAGAGTGGTGGAATGTTGAAAAGTCAGAGATCCAGATAAGAGGCGTATATTAAAACATTTTCAAGAACAACTTCTTTTTTTCTTCACCAAACCCTATACTGTGACAACTCTTTAGAATCGTCCCTTTGAGACAATTCTAACAAATGGTCACAACAAAGGGTTTGGTGGAGAAATGACGATTTAGTACAGTAAAACCTCTCTATAACGGCCTCTAAATTACATCAAGTATTTTGTGTTAAAGGCAGGTGGCTGCTTAAAACAACTTCAAGGTGAAAGTAAAACAGAACGCTCCTATAGGAGCGTTCTGTTTTACTTTCACCTTGCGTTAAGCAGCCACTTGCCCTAAATACTAACTAATTTTCACAATTTAGTGGCCATTATAGAGAGGTTTTACTGTACTGGTGTTTTATCTGTAGCTCTGTGAAATATTCATAGTTTGTAACAGTGAAACTAGGGTTAATTAAATATTTATGACTAATTTTATGATTCTTCTTCTGGCATCCTTCAATCTAAAGAATTTAAATACAAATGTAACAGATGACTAATGATCAACAGTAACTCGTTCCCCTGGTGACCAATGACCATCAGTAACTCGTTCCCCTGGTGACCAATGACCATCAGTAACTCGTTCCCCTGGTGACCAATGACCATCAGTAACTCGTTCCCCTGGTGACCAATGACCATCAGTAACTAGTTCCCCTGGTGACCAATGACCATCAGTAACTCGTTCCCCTGGTGACCAATGACCATCAGTAACTCGTTCCCCTGGTGACCAATGACCATCAGTAACTAGTTCCCCTGGTGACCAATGACCATCAGCAACCAGTCCCTGGTGACCAATGACCATCAGTAACTCGTTCCCCTGGTGACCAATGACCATCAGTAACTAGTTCCCCTGGTGACCAATGACCATCAGTAACTAGTTCCCCTGGTGACCAATGACCATCAGTAACTAGTTCCCCTGGTGACCAATGACCATCAGTAACTAGTTCCCCTGGTGACCAATGACCATCAGCAACCAGTCCCTGGTGACCAATGACCATCAGTAACTCGTTCCCCTGGTGACCAATGACCATCAGTAACTAGTTCCCCTGGTGACCAATGACCATCAGTAACTCGTTCCCCTGGTGACCAATGACCATCAGTAACTAGTTCCCCTGGTGACCAATGACCATCAGTAACTCGTTCCCCTGGTGACCAATGACCATCAGTAACTAGTTCCCCTGGTGACCAATGACCATCAGTAACTAGTTCCCCTGGTGACCAATGACCATCAGCAACCAGTCCCTGGTGACCAATGACCATCAGTAACTCGTTCCCCTGGTGACCAATGACCATCAGTAACTAGTTCCCCTGGTGACCAATGACCATCAGTAACTCGTTCCCCTGGTGACCAATGACCATCAGTAACTAGTTCCCCTGGTGACCAATGACCATCAGTAACTAGTTCCCCTGGTGACCAATGACCATCAGTAACTAGTTCCCCTGGTGACCAATGACCATCAGCAACCAGTCCCTGGTGACCAATGACCATCAGTAACTCGTTCCCCTGGTGACCAATGACCATCAGTAACTCGTTCCCCTGGTGACCAATGACCATCAGTAACTAGTTCCCCTGGTGACCAATGACCATCAGCAACCAGTCCCTGGTGACCAATGACCATCAGTAACTCGTTCCCCTGGTGACCAATGACCATCAGTAACTAGTTCCCCTGGTGACCAATGACCATCAGTAACTAGCCCCTGGTGACTAATGACCATCAGTAACTCATTCCCCTGGTGACTAATGACCACCAGTAACTAGTTCCCCTGGTGACCAATGACCATCAGTAACTAGTTCCCCTGGTGACCAATGACCATCAGTAACTAGTTCCCCTGGTGACCAATGACCATCAGTAATTAGCCTCTGGTGACTAATGACCATCAGTAACTAGTTTTCATGGTGTCAGACTAATGACCATCAGTAACTAGTTTCCATGGTGACTAATGACCATCAGTAACTAGTTCCCCTTCAGCCAAAGTTACAGGTTAACCCTTCACTCCATGAATATTCTTGTTAGAAATAACCAACAAATTTGTTGAACTTATACCCCCCTCCCCCCAAAAAAACAACAACAACAAGAGGGCCAGAATGGTCCTGATATTGCTCACCAGACAATAAGAGGAGAAGATTTTCAAAGTTTTCACTATATGTTTCTATTGAAAACTAGACAGCCCTGGGGTGGGGCCAATTTTGACCCCAGGGGCATAATTTATACAACTTTTGTATAGGACCTGAACATCATGCTATGTGCCAAATATGAAAGCTGAGAACCTTCCAGTTTCAGAGAAAAAGATTTTCAAAGTTTTCACTATATGTTTCTATTGAAAACTGGCTACCCCTGGGGTGGGGCCAATTTTTACCCCAGGGACATAATTTATATAACTTTTGTACAGGATCTGAACATGATGCTATGTGCCAAATATGGAAGCTGAGAACCTTCCCCATTGTTTCCACTTTAGAAAGTAAAGAAATAGATTTCCAATTTCCATAAGCATGCAGAGCAGACTCTGATCAAACAGTTACTATAGGAGCCGTTTGATCTGGGTCTACTCTGTTTGCAAATGCATGAAAACATGTTTATATGACGGAAAGGGTTATGAGAATATTTGACTTAGACTTAAACTACAGGATAAGATCTATATAATTCATAAACAGACAGAGCAGAACCTGATCAGATGGTTCCTATATTAGAGCGAATCTGATCAGGGTGTACTCTGTTTGCAATGGCATGAATTAGGTTAACCCTTTCCTCCATAAATACGCCTTTCTACACCTCTGTAAAAGTCACCTGTTGAAACCATTGTGGTAAATAGAGCATTTGCTCCTATAGGAGCAAATGCCTTATTTATCACAATGGTTTCAAGCTGCAAAATTCTAAAATGATCCTTTTCTCTAGTAAATGCTCCTTTTTGGTAGATTTGTTCAAAGAGGTTGGGTCTAAAAGTAGCTATGGAGGAAAGGGTTAAATATTTGAAAAGTAAGCTTCCTCTGCAAAAATGTGGCCTGCTTCAATTCCCAAAGTAATTTTCTTCAATTACTCTTTCAAACAAATAGAAACAAAATGTTATCTGATCTAGGGCTGCACTGTTTACAAAGTACCTTGTTGAATCATTCAACCCTTTAAGCCATAAATATTCCTATAAGAAATAATGACATCATGAATATTAACCATTTCCTCCATATATACGCCTTTCTACGCCTCTGTAAAAATCACCTGTTGAAACCATTGTGGTAAATAAATTTTGCTCCTATAGGAGCAAAATTTAATGCTCTATTTATCACAATAGTTTCAAACTACAAAATTCTAAATTTTTCCCTTTCTCTAGTTAATGTTCCTTTTCGGTAGATTTATTCAAAGTGGTTGGATCTAAAAATAGCCTATGAGGGAATGGGTTAACTTTTTGTAATGACAAATAATTATGAACAAGGAAGATTTTCGACCATGACAGAGACTGTAGAATGAGATTTATATTACATTTTGTATTTCGTAAGTAAACATCTAGTATAGTATGATACTGATCCTGGAAAGTCATATACATTTGTATATGATATGAAGTTAACCCTTCGCTTGCTGAATTTTAAAACACAGTTCTCCTTCTTTACCCATGCCCTGTTGTATAATTACATATACATGTATCTTCACTGTGTACAAGTATTTCGCTGTGCAATCACTGCTGTGGAGTGCACTGGTTGCACAATTAACTTGTAAATAGTGCAGACCCTGATGAGACAGCTCCTGCAGGAGCTGTCTCATCTGGGTCTTCACTATTTACAGGTAGGTATATTGACGTGAATAGCTAGCGAAGGGTTAAAAGGTAAAAAATACCCCATTACCTGATGAATATACATGAAACAGTGCCGTCATGAATACATACAAGAATTTTTATAATGGCATTTATAATGAACACAGAAATTTTTGGTGGACAGTTGGTAGATAGTAGAATCCGATCTATATAGTTTCATAAGCAAACAGAGCAGACCCTGATCAGACAGTTCCTACAGGAGCCATCTGATCTAAGTCTACTCTGTTAGCAAAGGCATGAAAAGACATAGCTATGAAGTAAAGGGTTAAAGAAATTAAATGTTGAGCAAGTTCTCTTTACCACATAACGAAAATCAATTGATCGATGAAAGCTTTTGAAGTATATATAAAGCATGTTTTCTCTATCAGGAAATTGAGAGTGTTCAGGCCATAACAATAAACATGAAACAAGTCCTGTCCAATCTTTGTACTCTTTAGGCAGTTCACAATGGACTCCATCTTGTTCTTATGAGGCTACAGTGAAATACATGTACAGTAACACCCCTCTAAACTGGAACTCTAGTAGAGAAGAATTTAGACATCCTTGTAATAGTTCATCATGTAGGTAATCCAATTTTGTTTACGAATTTCTTCTTAGCGCTACATGAGGGCAAAGAAGAAATTCGTAAACAAAGAATTTAGACACTTTTAAGCAGGTGGCTGCTTAATGCAGGGTGAAAGTCATACAGAAAGCTCCAAAAGGAGCTTTCTGAATGACTTTCATCCTGCATTAAGCTGGCACCTGTCTCCAAGACCAATATTTATATTAAATTTAACATCGGGTTAGACGGTTTTACTGTACATACTATTTACAAGTACCTACATTATTTCAGATAGTGTCTGATCATGTTCTACATAATTCTGAGTAGTAGAAAGTTTGCTTACCTCTTACCGATGAATATTCTGGTAACAAGAGTACCGCATACGGTACATAATACGCCCACTTGCAAATTTCTCCGATTCAACATGCCTTATAAGTGTTGACATTTTCTAATCTGTGCTTCAGATCTAGATTTCCATATTAAGGTGATACTATTTTTTTAAAAAATGAAGTGAATATCTTATTAAATAAAAAAGTTACAGCTAATCCTCATTTTTGCAGATTTTTGTAAAGTGCAACGGCCATAACTCTGTAAAGACAAATTGAATGAACCTCAAAATATACTCAGCTTCAAATTTTGTTGCTTAAAGCATTTGTGTTAAGTTTCATTTATATCATTTTAATAGTTTTCCCAGAAAACAAAACACAAACTAAAAGTTGACCGACTAACAAAGCAACGAACACACGAAGATCAAGGACCATAACTTTAGAATAAAATGACATATCAAACCCCCCAATATATCTGTGAAAAATCACATTAAGGTTTAACCATATAAAAAAAAATGAAGTAAATATCATTTCAAATGAAAAAGTTATGGACATCCTCATATTTGCATAAATTTGCATTATTTTTTTAAGTGCAAGGGCCATAACTCCGAAACAACAAATCAAATGATCCTCAGAATCAACTTAGCTTCAGGTCTTGATGCATTAAACTTGTGTATGAAGTTTCATTAATTTCTGTCAAACAGTTTTGCCAGAAAACAGCGGACAAACTATTTGCATATATTTGCATTTTTTTAAAGTAAAAGGACCATAACTCCGAAACGACAAATCAAATGAACCTCAGAATCGACTCAGCATCAGATCTTGATGCATTAAACATTTTTGTGAAGTTTCATTAATATCTGTCAAACAGTTTTCCCAGAAAACGGCCGACAAACTATTTGCATATTTTTTAAGGACATGGGCCATAACTCTGAAATGAAAAATCAAATGAACCTCAGACTCAGCTCAGCTTCAGATCTTGATGCATTTAACATTTGTGTGTAGTTCCATTAATATCAGTCAAATAGTTTTCCCAGAAAACAGTAGACAAACTATTTGCATGTATTTGCATTATTTTTTAAGTAAAAGGGCCATAACTCCGAACAACAAATCAAATGAATCTCAGAATCAACTCAGCTTCAGATCTTAATGCATTAAACATTTGTGTGAAGTTTCATTAATATCTCTCAAATAGTTTTCCCAGAAAACAGCGGACAAACTATTTGCATGTATTTTGCATTATTTTTTAAGTAAAAGGGCTATAACTCAGAAACGACAAATCAAATGAACCTCAGAATCGACTCAGCTTCAGATCTTGATGCATTAAACATTTGTGTGAAGGTTCATTAATATCTCTCAAATAGTTTTCCCAGAAAACAGCGGACAAACTATTTACATATTTTTTAAGGACAAGGGCCATAACTCTGAAATGAAAAATCAAATGAACCTCAGAATCAACTCAGCTTCAGATCTTGATGCATTAAACATTTGTGTGAAGTTTCATTAATATCTGTCTAATAGTTTTCCCAGAAAATAGCGGACAAGCAAAATGTTGACGGACGAACGAACGAACGAACGAACGAAACGAACGAACGAACGAACGAACGAACGGACGGACAGGGCCACGACAATATACGACCACCTTTATTAGGTGGGCGTATAAAAAGTTATCATTGATTGAATACATTGTATCGATAATTGGAATCTTTCTAATGGTATTATGAAAGTAACTATTTATGAACAAGGACATTTCGGACCAAAGTAGAAACTGCAGTATATAGAGAAGAATAGGTTAGTGCCGTAGATGGGACGCCTTTATCCGACGAGGGGAGAAAACGTTGAGGCCAGGCTTGCCGAGCCTCACCTGTTTTCTCTCCGAGTCGGATAAAGGCGTCCCATCTACGGCACTAACCTATTATTCGATTTATCCAGTCAATTTAGTCAAATATCTTTTTTCATAGACTCATATTTAACATAACACTCTTGAAATAATTTACATTGAAAATGCGATTTTCGATCAACGGATCCCTCCCTTTTCATTTCCATTTAGACGTACATGTAAATAGATCTAATGAGCTACCGCAGAGGAAAATAGTGTCGATACTTGCATTACAAGAGGGGAAACGTGGTTGAATTTGAAAAATAAGATGATTTGAATCAAGGGTCGATAAGTTATTTCAAACAGACATGGTTGTATTCCCTAGTCAAATTCGAGTTCCGTAGTCTCGGTTTCTATTTTTAGATAGACATAAGGTCACTCATAAATCGATGGAACTGAACAGGCTTTATTTAGGTCTATGACTATCACCGTCCCTGTAAGAGTTTATCAATCAAATTATCATGAGAGTGAAAAGAAAACATTTACTATTTATCTGTCAATCTTTGCTTCCAGGGTTGATTTTATCAAAAACGCGTTTCGCTAGCGGTGGATTAAATTAATAAAACTGATAAATCAACGTCACTTTTTATGTGGCCTCAGTGGCGTAATCGGTAAGGACGACGTCTGTAGAGTGATTAGAATTGGTTTTTGTATGATCAGGCGCGGGGTCGAATCCAGCTATAGCCAATTATTTTTATTTTTTCTCATTTGAATATTTTTTTCGGTGAATTTTCTGTTAGATCTGTTTCGTCAACATGATTTTTATGCATATTTACAGAAAATTAAAATAGTTCCATGGTTATAGAATTATTACGCCTATCTACTAACCTAATAAACCTTCTACTACCGGAAGTAACCTAATAAACCTAAGTTTATCTGCACCCCCTTTATTATGTCACTAGAGAAGCCTGGTGACTGGATAAAACATCTATATAATTTATTTTGTAAACTGCAGTATCAGATCTATATAATTTCTTATGTAAACAAAGCAAACCCTGAGTAGACGACTCCTACAGGAACCATCTAATCTGGGTCTACCCTGTTTGCAAAGATGTTAAAAGGGATCTCAATAAGGTATTTTAGAGGTTAAGAAATCTTCTACTTTTCTGCATCAAACATCGTCTTGCTGGTGTTCATTAGAATCACCTCCCTGAGGCAATTTTAATGAGTACAGTAAAACCTCTCTATAACAAACGACCACTAAATTGTGTTAATTAGTTGGTATTTTGGGCAGGTGGTTGCTTAAAGCAAGGTGAAAGTAAAACAAAACGCTCCTATAGGAGCATTCTGTTTTACTTTCACCTTGCTTTAAGCATCCACCTGCTTTTAACACAAAATACTTGATGTAAATTAGTGGTCATTATAGAGAGGTTTTACTGTACCAACAAAATAGAATTTGGCTGAGTAAGTAGAGAATTGTACGACTCTTATTGACAGATATGTACATTGATGAATTGTCAGGTTATATCTAATGCCTATGCAAACAGAGTAGACCAAGATCAGAACCTGATCAGATGGCTCCTTTAGGAGCTGTCTGATCTGAGTCTACTCTGTTGCAAATACATGTATGTGAAAAGGCATTTATATGCAGGCAAAGGATTAACCCTTTACCTCATAGGCTATTTTTAGATATAGCCTGTTTGAATAAATTTACCCAAAAAGAGCATTAACTAGAGAAAAGGAAAATTTTAGAATTTTGCAGTTTGAAACCATTGTGATATATAGAGCAATTGCTCCTATAGGAGCAAATGCTCTATTTATCACAATGGTTTCATAAAGTGACTTTTACAGAGTCGTCAAAACTCACCAATATGAGGGAATTGGTTAACAGAGATGAAAGAACAATGACCCTTCAGAATTATAGCAGTCAACAATTTTAGTAGACAATAGTTACTTAGCACGTAAAGAGAGTGGATTCAGGTGCTAGATGACCAATAAGTATTGAAAAAGTATCAATATTTATAACAGGTCACTGTGCGTGACCTCTCAGGCTATTTATAGCTCTTTTGTACGATATGAATTGTTGCAATTGATCCTGATTTACAAAACAACCAATCAATGATCATGAAAACCTGGAATCATCAATATCGATCTCCCTGTAATCTATACATACGCTGACGCAACTGAACACTAAATCAATGCATGCTAGCTGTGGATTCTTCTGCCAATAATGACATATGCAAATAGTCTGGATCCAGATCAGGTCCCATAAAATATAGAGCCTGATCTGAGATCTAAACTGTTTGTCACTCAGAATCAACTTCTGCAAAAATAATTAGAAAGAAAATTAGCAGTTTTGAAAGTTTGCAGACAACATCTAAGCAGATGACAAAATTACTTGCAAAGAGTTAATCGATGCCAACCCACAACAGCCAATCTACCCTGAATTGATTTTCAGGAACTGTAACAAGTTCTCTATCCACTGTCAATGTAAATAGAGTGCACCCCATAAAAAAAGGCCAGTTGAACAAAAGCACTGTAAGGATTCTTGGTACAAAATCGGCATGGGTTGTTTGCTTAAAACTGATTCACTTACTAATACATTATCAAGGAAAAGATTCGCAAAAAATGCACTGCATGAACTATTGTTTTCAAGTACTATCAGAGTGGACCAAATTTAACCTTTAACCTGCTGTATAAAACTGGCCCCTCTTTTACTAAATATTCATTAAACAAAATATTGTATCCAAATTTATCATTGAAGAAAATGACTTTTACAAATGACAACAGTGCACTCCCTTATCAGAGGGCTCCCCAAGAAGCCCTCTAATCTGGGTCTACATTGTTTGCAAAGGTCCTATATACTTTAATGGTTTATCGAAGCAAGTTTATAGATCTTCCCTGTGAGTTCTGCTGCCCTTGTAGAGGATTGGTGAATGTCTACTAGACTTATCAGAGTTTCTTACTTATGGCTCTGTTATGGAATGACATTGAGACTAGGACACATCTTCCCTGCAATTATTCAAGATTTTATCACCTCATTAATATTCATGAACAGAATCAATAAACTAGAACATAGAAAATTCCATCAGCAAACAGTGCAGACCCTGATCAGACTGTTCCTTCAGTTGCTATCTGATCTGAATCTACATTGCTTGCAAAAGGCTTAAAAAAGGTGATTCTATAAAGGAAAGAATTAACCCTTTCCCTAATACAGATGACTTTTGACACCCTTGCAAACAGAGTAGACCCTGATCAGACAGATCTACTTCTGTAGTTTCTGTCACAGCCAACTACAAGTAACATGTATTACCTTGTTAATGTGTACATGTAATTATAAAACTCCAGTCAATGAATATTCATGACTTAATAAATTCTTACATCTATAATCATTGAATAATACCTCATGAATATCCATATAAGAACTAATGAACATATAAATATCAATTAGCTGAAGTTTAATAATGACATCATGGCTATTTATTAGCTGAATTTTTTTTATGATATATGAACACAGGATTTTTTATAGAAACTGTAGGATTAGAGCTATATAATATTTTAAGCAAACACAGCAGACCCTGATCAGATGGCTCATACAGGAGCCATCTGATCTAGGTCTGCTGTCTTTGCGAAAGTGTCAAAGGGTGTCTACATGTATATCAGGTAATGACTTAACCCTTACTGTGAGGGATATGAGTCACTAACGTCTTTTGCAAAAATTGTAGACCCAGATGAGAGGGCTCCTCTAAGGGTCTACACTGTTTGTCATGCTACACTTTTCTTTAGAAAAATCCCTAAATATTCACTATGTACTGACAGTTGCAAACAATATAGACCCAGACCAGAATGTTTCTAGACTGGGAGCCCTTTGATCAGGGTCTTTATTGTATGTTACTCAAACGTTTCTGGCAAAGTATACCCATATAATGATACCAGAGTGCAAGCAACCATGTACAGTTGAATTTCGATATCTCGAACTTCAAGGGACCATACAAATTAGTTCGAGATAACAGAGGTTCGAGTCATCCGATTTATAATCTGACCAATATCTCAAGTTCACAGCTTAATGTAATTCTAAAGTAATGCTATAAGCTCCTGTAGGAGCTTTCAGCATTCCTTTAAACCTGCATTAAGCTGTGATAGGTGTAGTGATACATTTTAGAACATTTTTGTATTGTAAATATTGGAAGGACCGAACATTTAGTTCGAGTTATCCAGAAGTTCGAGTTATCCGAGTTCGAGATATCGAAGTTTAACTGTAGATCTAAAACAATTTGTTGCTTAAAATAATTGGGTTTTTACATTAATTAACCTACATATTAAGCAAAAACAGCTTGGAAAATAATGGGTCTACTCTGTTTACAAAGGCTTAGAGAGACGTATCTATGAAGTAAAGGGTTAAAGGGTAATTATTATAACCCTTTACTCCATAGATACGCCCTTTGACACATTTGAAAACAAAGTAGACCCAGATCAGATGACTTCTGTAGGGGCATGTCTGATCAAGGCCTACATTTTTTGCATATGGAATTATATAATATATAGATCTGATTCTACAAATTGGACAAAATTTCCAGTGTTCATGTGACATTATGAAAATTAATCTAATAAATATTTATGATGTCATTATTTCTTAACCCTTTCCCTCATGTAAACGTGTTTTCACGCATTTGCAAACAGAGTAGACCCAGATCAGACGGCTCCTAGAGGATTTCAGGATTTATTTTTTCAGGATTTATAGAATTTCAAAGATCCGTTTCTTTAACTTTCTAAAATAGCTACAATGTTCCACCTTTTCATATTCCATTTTAACTATTTTGTCCATGAATATTCAATAGGTATTAAAATTTGGAATGAACACAAAACAGGAAAAGGGTTAACCCTTTCCCTGTTCTATGTTTGTTATGAAATTTAATACCTACTGAATATTCATTGAAAAATATTTTTAATAAAATATGGAAGATTGAATATTGTAGCCATTTTAGAAACTATAAAAACAGATATATCAAATTCTATTAGCAAACAGAGCAGACCCTGATCAGACGGCTCCTATAGGAGCCTTCTGATCTGGGTCTCCTCAGTTTGCAGGTGCGTGAAAACACGTTTATATGAGGGAAAGGGTTAAATGAATATTCATGAAGAAAAGGATTGACTGTATCCATAAACACTGACCATCACAATGTCTTGTCTATCATATCAAAATCAAAGTAAAGTGGTAGCTAGGCAAAACTGTAAAACTACCCAGTATATAAAACACATGCTATAAAATTCATCGTGAATAATTTACAGATCTAGGGTCTGTCATCAAAAAGATTGTACTAACACAATTATCAAAGACCAACTTTACAACAAGTGCTACTTCTCGCCTAGCCAAAATTATCGTATATTCTAATTTCTAGCATGCAATAGTTTAGGCTTAATACTTCGACAAAACAGACATCATCTGCAAATTGTAATGTCCTATGATAACAATTTCCCTATTGCATATTTATGTAAGAAATAATGACGTCATGAAAATTAATTAAACTAGAGCTATCACTGAAGGTGATTAATACCCCCACAAACGTGACTGTAACATGAAAAAGCTTTGTACAATTCGAAGGGGCATAATTCTGTAAGAAAATAGATAAAATGGAAAACTATAATTGGATGCACATGTCCTCTTTATGATAAAGCATCATGTCAAGTATCATTGGATTCCAGTCAGTGGTTATTTAGAAACCATGAGGAAGAAAATTTTAAACAAAGGGGCATAACTTTGTAAGATCTTTATATCTTCTGTATAAAGTATCATGTGAAGTTTCGTATGATTCCATTCAGCAGTCGCTGAGAAACAGTGCGGAATAAAAGTCAAGAGACAGACCAACACAAAACTTTTAAACATGGGGAATAAAAAGTATCATGTCAAGTTTCGTATGATTCCAGTCAGCAGTCGCTGAGAAACAGTGCAGAATAAAAGTCAAGAGACAGACCAACACAAAACTTTTAAACAAAAGGAATAACTTTGTAAGAAAATCAATCAGCTGGAAAACTATAATTGGATGAGCATCTTCTCAATATGATAAAGCATCATGTTAAGTTTCATGGGATTCCAGTCAGTGTTTACTTAAAAAACCGTGCGGAATAAAAGTTAATAGACAGACCAACACAAAACCTTTAAACAAAGGGGCATAACTTTGGAAAAAATCAATCAGCTGGAAAACTAAAATTGGATGCACATGTCCTCTTTATGATAAAGATCAGACGGTTCCTACAGGAGCCATCTTATATGGGTTTACTCTGTTCGCAAGTGTGTGAAAACAGGTTTATATGAAGGAAAGGGTTAATACTTGATAATTTCAGAAGTCCAACCTTTTATAAGATAAGGCCCAAGGAGTAAAACCCTTCAAAGACAAAATAAGCTTCCTCTGATATAGTTATTTCCTACTTCAAATATGAAAGTATGTTTTCCTTGCATTTCTTTTCAAAAACAGTGCCAGAGTGTTCCCCTTTTCTCTGTTCTATATTTATTCCCAATTGCGATATCAAATGAATATTCATGGAAAAAATAGTTACAATGTTATTATGAAATATGGAAGGTTTTAGATTTATTAGATTCAGATTTATTATAACTTAGTTTCATTATAAAATGGAGCAGAACCTGGGTCTATTCTGTTTGCATAGGCATAGAAAGGCATGTTTATGGAGTAAAGGGTTAACCCTTTGAATGCTAGTGCCAAATTTGTGAATTCTTAGGCAAACAGTTTTGATCTTGAGAGACGCAAAGTAACTTGGCATTTCATCAAGATCTTACTATCGGTATTTGCCACTCAAATACTGCTTTTTGAAAAAGAATTGCGGCAGACAACAATTTTTCAAATTAAAGTTACTTGGAATTGAATGGGTTACTTCGTGAAACCATTGCCTGACTTGAGCTGTATTAGAATACTATGCATTATAAATGAGACAACGATCCTATCATGAAACTTTTTATTGTTCTTGGATTGCTAATTCTACAGTGTTTGGGTGGTTGAATTCTAACCATGGAAAATGAGCTCTCTCATCTCATCTCAGTCACAGAGATATTAAAACTTTACTTCATAAATATTCATGTAAGAAATAACCACATTCTGCGTATCAATTTAATAAATTTTAATGTAGCAAACACGGGACTCTTTGGTCATGACAGAAACTGTAGAATTAGATCAACCGATATACTATTTCATAAGCCACAAGAACAGATCCTGATCACACAGCTGCTACAGATCTACTTTCTTTGCAAAGGCATTAGCTCATTCTCTCCTAGGCTAGTTTTAGATCCAACCTTTTTTTTTAATAATCTACAAAAAAGTGTCATTAACTAGAGAAAAGGAAAATTTTAGAATTTTGTAGTTTGAAACCATTGTGATAAAAAGAGCATTTGCTCCTATAGAAGCAAATGCTCTATTTATCATAGTGGTTTCACAATGTGAATTTTATAGAGGCGCAAAAATGCGTCACTAGGGGGTAATGTGTTAAAAGTGATATCTGTGAAGTAAAGGATTTACTCTTTCGTGGCCAAGTAGTTGCGTCTGTGAAATTTGTTGTCTGCTGCTGTTTTCAATGTTTAATTTTCATTCTTTTCTTTCAAAACAACATAATAGCAGTAACAAACAGTTCTGATCATGATCCACCCAGCTTCACATCTGGATCCAAGCTGTTTGTAAAGGTAATCACACACATCATCAGATGCTGAAAAGGAAAGGTTGCCAAGCAGATCCTGGTAAGACTCATTTTAAACCTTTCCCTCATACAAATGCTTTTTTCACGCCTTTGCAAACAGAGTACACCCAGATAAGATGACTCATGTAGGAGCCGTCTGATCAGGGTCTACTCTGTTTGCTTATGAAATTATAATATATCTGATCTAACAGTTTCTGCAAATACCAAATAATACTGTGTTCACATACAGTTATAAAAATTCACCTAATACAGTAAAACCTCCCTATAACAGCCACTAAATCACATCAAGCATTTTATGTTTAAGGAGCATTCTGTTTCACTTTCATCTTGCTTCAAGCCGCCACCTGTCCTTAATACCAACTAATAAACACAATTTAGTGGCCGTTATAGAGAGGTTTTACTGTAAGTATTTGTGTTATGATTTCCTCCATGAATATTCATGAGATGGAGAGCTAAGCTTACCTGTTTAAGCCAGTAGTAACCGCACCGTTTGAAGTCTTCCTGACATATCTAGAGCTAAGCTTACCTGTTTAAGCCAGTAGTAACCACATCGTTTGAAGTCTTCCTGACATATCTAGAGCTAAGCTTACCTGTTTAAGCCAGTAGTAACCGCATCGTTTGAAGTCTTCCTGACATATCTTTCCATCCTGCAGAGTGGAAAAGCAATTAAAGGTGAAGAAAGGTAAGAAATTTGCAAATTCTAAAGTTTCAAATTAAATTACAATAATTATTTTAACCCTTTACTCCATGAGTATTCATGTGAGAAATAATATATTGGGTAATCATATCTTTATTCTAAGCAAACATTGAGCAGACCCTGATCAGACTGCTCCTACATGTACAGGAGCCATCTGATCTGGGTTTACAGTGTTTGCAACGGCATAGAAAGGCGTATTTATTGAGCACTGGGCTAAATACTTAGTAATATTCTGCAGATCCTGAAGGGACAGTTTCATCATAATTTACACTTTTTGCTACTTTATTAGTTGCATTTAAAGTTATCAAAATGGTGGCAAATTGCCACATTGCCTAATTACACCAAGTAATTTTGACAAAATTAGATGAATAGTGAAGACTGTACTGTATAATGAACCTTTCCCTCATACTTATGAACACTTTTCACGCCTTTGAAAAAAGAGAACACTCACAGCAGATGGCTACTGTAGGTGTCTGCTCTGTTTGCTTATGAAATTATAACAAACAGTTTCTACTAAAACAAAAAGATTCTGTATACATATATATGTAATTATAAAGAAAATAAGCTAATTGATATTTCTTGTATGAATATTCAACAGGGAAAGGGTTAAATGAAGAGGACAAAACATATATCAATGATATGGTGTTAAGTCTTTTTATACCCAATCTGCAACAGATGGCTCTGTATACATTGTAATAGATTGGGTCAGAAACCAGATATTGTTAACAGAGATCAACAAGTTCTTTCCATTATTAGAACGAAATGTTTACATTCACCATTAGAACAGAATACTTCTAATCACCGACACAGAATCATAAATAACAAGCAAGTATTGTCACCTACCCGAGACTGTCCTTAGCATATCTACAGTCCACACCTTGAGTCACAGGTTTAAACCTGTTACTGTATTCTATGCATATATCTATTAACACCTTTGCAAACAGAGTAGACCCAAATCATACAGCTCCTGTTTGAGCCATCTTATCAGAATCTGTCCTTTTTGCTAATTATGAAATAATATAGTTTCTGCCCAGATGCCTGTTTTCAGATGCAATTGTAACAATTTATCTAATTTCATTCATAAATAATAATGAGCTAATGCAGAACTTTAACTAACCCTTTCCTTCATACAAACGCTTGTTATTCACACCTTTTGGAAACAGAGTAGACCCAGATCAGATGGCTCCTAAAGGAGCCGTCTGATCAGGGACTGCCCTGTTTGCTTATGAAATTAGAATAGACCTGACTCTACTGTTTCTACCAATATCAAACAAAACCTGTGTAAATGTGCCATTATAAAGATTAAGCTAATAAATATTCATGATGTAATTATTTCTTACATCAATATGCAACAGGGAAAGGGTGAAGAATTTGATTGAGTCCCCAACCTATATGTTAGTAAATTCAAACACCTCTATAGCAACATACTGTGCAGATCTATACTACATCTTTTCACCTGCTAATCCTTTCCTCCATAAATATGCCTTTCTACGCCTCTGTAAAAGTCCCTTTATGAAACTATTGTGATAAATAGAGCATTTGCTCCTATAGGAGCAACTGCTCTATTTATCACAATGGTTTCAAACTACAAAATTCTAAAATGTTCCTTTTCTCTAGTTTATGCTCCTTTTCGGTAGATTTATTCAAAGTGGTTGGATCTAAAAATAGCCTATGGAGGAAAGGGTTAACCCATTCCCTGTTGAGTACTCATGTGAGAAATAATGGCATCCTAAATATTTATTAGCTGAATTTCAAATGGCATAATTATGCACACAGGATTATTTGGTATTAGTAGAAACTGTAGAATCAGATCTATATTATTCCATACGCAAACAGAGCAGACCCTGATCAGATGGCTCTTACAGGAGCCACCTGATCTGGGTATACTCTGTTTGCAAAGGCGTGAAAAAGCATTTACAAGAGGGAAAGGGTTAAGAAACTGCTGTCTGCAACTTCAAGTTAAGTGTCATCTGTTTAACCTCTCCAATTAAACTTTAATCAATTTAATTTTTTCCCCTTGAAAACACAGTGTCAAATAATTTGAATACTGATAAGGTGCCATGTTACTGACATTGTCTCATCTGAATCAACAGTTTGCTTAAACTATCAAGACGTTACTGCTAATTTACAAAAGATATTGACGAGTTAAACATCAGTCCTCTACCTGAGAATTCATGATTACCTGTCACTGTGCAAACAGTCTGTATCCAGATGAGACCCTGAGTAACTCAGTATCTCATCAAGATCCAAACTGTTGGTCACTCTGGTCTCGTTTCTGGCAAGATCTGTAAGAAAATATTAATCTATATTGAGCAGCGTAACAGGCTACAATAGTTGCAGAGGACAATTGCTTGGAGTGCTCGAGGATGAACTTTTATTCTGAGAATAACTGATGGACTTAAAATTCTTATAAACAATTAAGAGCTAGATCAGATGCCAGTTTTTCTTCGCTCCAACTAAACTGCCAATTTCTTGACTCCATATGTATTACATCTGCATAATTACGGAATTATCTGCTCCTCAGCAAGAATGGTTCAACTTTAAACAAAGCATGTGTCACTTCTGCTGATAGAAGGTTAGCTCTGTGGTGAAATTAATATCTTTGCCAATATTCTATGTAGTATGTTTGCTTAACTCTTTGCATGCTAATGTAATCAATGTTTGCTGAAGAGGACTGCAGTTCTGAATTCTGAAAGATTTTGTGGTTCATTTCTCTTCCAAAGCTGTGGCCTGAGTGTCAAACAGTTTGGATCCCGGCGAGAGGTTGAGTTTCTCAGGACCTGATCTGGATCCAAACTGTCTGATAATGTCATCAGTAATTGGCTATTAGAGTCCAAAGAGTTGAGCCTTAGTGCAATACAGCTTCAGTTATGATAATCATCAAAAAGTGTTTGAATCCAGATCATGGGATGGGGAGCAAAGTACTTTGATATCTCATCTATCTGGAGTCAAACTGACTGAATCTCTGATCACAGGAATGAAACTTGACTTCCAGTAAATTTGGAGTTAACAACTTTTTCTGCAGGGGACAATTACTTAAGGTGCTAAAGGTTTAGTCAGCGGGGAATGTTTGTCCTCAGTTACTCCAGTTTTCAATCTAGCAAGAATCTAAGTAGTCAGTTATTGACTGGTTATGGAGTTACATTATATACCGTAACCTCCCAAATAAACACTCCCCTTACTTCTAGGGAGAAACTAACTATGAATTAACCCTTACCCTGTTCTACAATTAGTCCAAATTTCAATACCTACTGAATATTCATGGACAAAATAGTCATAAAGAAATATGGAAGGTAGAACATTGTAGAGATTTTAGAAAGCAAAGAAACAGATCTTACCACTTTCTATTAGCAAATAGAGCAGACCCTGATCAGACGGCTCCTCTAGGAGCCGTCTGATCTGGGTCTACTCTGTTTGCAAATGCGTGAAAACACGTTTATATGAGGGAAACCGTTATTTAATCTGCAAATAGTTCTGCTTCAACGCTAAAATATATTTTTATTATTCAAAAACCAATGTGAGAATGCCAAACAGTTTGAATACTGATGAGATGCTGAGTTACTTGACATCTCACCTGGGCTCATTCTGTTTGCAATAGTTACTATGTATTTGCAAGTAGAGTGCAGATGAATATATTGTCAAATCTTAACCCTTCGCTTGCTGTTCATGTCAATATACCTACCTGTAAATAGTGAAGACCCAGATGAGACAGCTCCTGCAGGAGCTGTCTCATCAGAGTCTGCACTATTTACAAGTTACTTGTGCAACCAGTGCACTCTACAGCAGTGATTGCACAGCGAAATACTTGTACACAGTGAAGATATATGTAATTATACAACAGGACATGGGTAAAGAAGGAGAAATGTATTTTATAATTCAGCAAGAGAAGGGTTAAAATGATGGTATTTTTTGCAGGATATAATTAAGAAAGGAATAACGCATTCCCACTTATGAATGCCCATTGACACCTCTGTAAAAGTCACTTTTTGAAACCACTGTGATAATTAATAGAGCATTTACTCAATAGGAGCAAATGCTCTGTTCATTAGAATGGTTTCAATACTACACAATTCTGAAACTTTCCTTTTTTTTAGTAAATGCGCATTTTCTGTAGATTTTTACAAAGAGGCTTGATCTAAAAATAGCCTATGAGGGAATGGGTTAACTCTTTGTACACTATAGTGACTAACTAGTCTTTAACTGTGCAAACAGTTTGGATTCAGATGAGATTCTGATTAATGTAGCACTAGCATCTTCTAAGGATAAAAATTATTTGTTGAATAGAAGGAAAGTAATTGTGAGTTTTATAAGACAACCATTTTTCGCAGACTACAAATACTTAGTAGGCAAAGAATAAAACTGACTTCATATTGTCCAATGGGAATCTTGAATTCCTCACCGATTTCATTTGTGATACTGAAAAAGTTACAAACCCACCTTATCTTCATCAAGGAGATTAAATATCCTGTCAGAAATGTCCTCTGTCACGGGACAAATCCTCGATAGAAACAACCCATCAAGTAAGTGTGATAATTCCTCAACATTCAGTGCATCATCTCTGAAATAAAAAAACAAACCCTAACTACTGCACAAGTATTTGGACGCCCAGTCTCCCATTTCTGCCACTTGTTCAGCTGAATAATTGAATTTGGCACCATTTTGTTAACTTTAAATTGTACTGACACTGTACCAAACAGTGTAGACCCTGACAAAACAGCTCTGTCTGGGGCAGTTTGATCTGGGTTTGCACTATTTGCCTAACTTTTCTGTCCCAATACTTAGGGCTGCAATTACTTGGGTTGTCATGACGACTATAATGTTCTTGGAAAGTAAGCTGAATTTTTCAGAAGTATTTGGAACCATATCATTCATTATTATCCTATAGCCACCACTCCAACACCTAATTAACACTCAGTACTCCTACGCTTCTTGACGTATTCAGGTCTTTATCCTTTACTTCATAATCCTACATTTTTGTACATATGTTGTCTGATCAGGGTTTGCTCTGTTTGCTTGTATTCTGATTCTCTTCTGTTTACCATGGTAATAGTTTATCTACTAATTTATTTTTTTAGAAGAAGAATTAAATTAATAAGTATTCATTATTGGAGCAAACTTGTTTCAATATTCATTAATGTAAAGTCTTAAATATTTTCTGATAGTGGTGTATTCACAATAACCTGTGGAAACAGTCTGGATCCAGATGAGATGCTGAGTACAACTTCTATTTTTAGTGAAAAATTAACATTCTATATATTATTGTAATGCATTCTCCGATTCTTTGGTTTGAGAAACTAAACCCATATTTTTTTTTATTAAAATTAATGTTTAACTTCTTAAAACTTCTTATATTCCTGCAAACAGCTTCCGCAATGACACTGTAGCAAGTTAATTCTACTTTCAAAACGGTTCCACAAAGCAAACCTAAACCAGATTTTTCAAAATTACACAAACTATATACAATGTCGCGATGTAAAGTTACATACCCATCATCATCGTAGTGAGTAAAACATTCTGAGCACACAAAATCGGTCTTTTCTATTTTTCCATTCACTGATTCTAAGAATTTTTTGAATTTTGCCATTTTTTGACAGATTCAGTTTACATAGTCGTCTAGGATGACGGAAGTGAATAATGCACGAACGTAGAAAATGGAGGGTATCCTAATTTCATCGGAAATCGACGAATGGACGCTTTTCCGCCTTGTTCGTGCTGTTCCGTTGGATGTCGGAAGTAAAAACTGTCAATCAAACATTTGAAACGAAAGTGGAATACGGAAAACCCATTTTCAAATACCTTTACAATTTGAACTACCAGAAAGGGCACAAAAAGGTATGTAGTGAAAGACCAACCCACGTTCACTGATGTCAAATATCTTTAGAGTACGATTATGAATATTCTTTTAACCACCGTTTTTAAAAAGTTGGCAATTAAACATAGTTAATTGCATAAACTTACTGCACAAATTTTTTTGAAAACGAGTCCTGCAGTTTTGGTCTTCTGTGCTTGCATTTGTTCCTCTTATATCGCCCTTGACGACATAAATGCATTAGCTAACAGCTTTAGTTACAGATTTTATATGAAAACCTAATTAATCATTTAATGCCAAATCGGTAAAATTTTGAATACTAAATAGGAAAATCCGGGTCAAGTCGGCCTCGGGTCAACTCGGCCTGGGTCAAGTCGGCCGGGTCAACTCGGCCTGTTTTGGAGTGGGTCAACTCGGCCCGTCTCAGTCGGGTCAACTCGGCCTTTTCCCGACCGTCAATTAAAGTTTATAAACTGCAGCAAAAATTGAAGATCCTGATCGGTGGGCTCCTTGAAGAATTCAGACAAAGTTTGCACATCTTTTTGACAGTAATAACCCATTAAATTTAGCGGACGAGAACAAATGTGATAAGTATGTTGCATGAGATTAACGAATAAAACAGTTGACATTTAGTAACCAGGTTAATTAGATCAAACTGATAAGTCAAAACAAATAGGTGTGAAAATGAGCGGCATCAATACTTTTGAAGTGAAATTAAGTATAATTAATGGCTTATCTGTTTCATTGATTGTCTGTAATTAAGAACAATTTATGGGAGTGGAAATGTTATTTTGGATCCACTTGTGAGACCGAGTTACTAGGAATTTAATCGGGATCCAAACTGTTTGCAAAGATATCGCCATATGTGGGTATCGTTTATGGCATTGTATTTGTATCGTGCATCTATAAAGTGCTTCTTTTTTCTGATTATTGTTGTTTATTAACTTTTGTTGCTTTGTCCTGAGAATGAAACTGATCATGGTACGCATCCTTATCTGTTACTCAGAAGTTTCCTTATACGTTCATTGGTATCTGTAGTATCGGGTATCTCTAGGAAACAAAATATTAAAGTAATTCAAAATAAAAAAAAAATATACCATAAAAATAATTCTGAAATAATATTTGCGGGCCGACTTGACCCAGGCCGAGTTGACCCGGCCGACTTGACCCAAAGCCGACTTGATTCAGGGGCCGAGGCCGAGTTGACCCGAGACCAAATAGGACTAGCTAGTACTGGGAGTGGGAGAAGGGGGTGGGGGGTCCTGTAGCTTTTCTGAATTTCTTTTAAAAAAACAAAACAACAAACAAGGTCAGTCACCATACGAGATGGCTTATTCCCTTGCTAAAAGTATAAACGCAGACCATCTGCCTCATGAATATCTGACGGGGTGACTGGTCAGGGTTCAGCACTGATTTTCACCAGAGACATATATAGAGGTTATTATATGGGTGACTAGGGCCGTGGAGTGATATTGGCCCGAGGGTCTATATCAAAGTAAGGGCCAATATCACTCTACGGCCCATAGATCACCTGTGTAATAACCTGTTTAAAAAAAAAGTACCTAGTTATAGTCTACTTTCAGTCCGAATGACCGTTCAGCCGACTGTACATTTACTCCCCTGGTCATTGAGTCATTGGCCTACAATATTGAGCACTGCTAACATATGGCGCAATCATGCAGCCGCAGTACCGGCGAGTGACCCTTACAGGTACCCATTTTAACCCCTGGGTGGAGAGTATGTGCGGGTGGAACCCCGGACCTCCGGACTGATAGTCAAGCGTGTTACCACTAGACCACCGCCACCTACATTTGTAAAACATTGGCGAACATTTCAGCAGATCAGAGATAGAGCAGACACTATTTCTCAGCATGAAAACGGTTTTAAAAACTCAATTTAGGGAATGGCGCTACCTAGTTCACATTTGTGTACTCTAAATGATGATATCGAGCTACTTTCGGTTTTAACGATATCCCCGCGGAAGAGTACACAGGTGTTAAAACTGATTTAGGTTAAGGCTTTCCTTAGTTCACATCTGTGTACTCTAAATGGTGATATCGAGCTACTTTCGGTTTTAAAGACGGCACCTGTCACAAAATTAGCATGCTGTCTTACAGGTCATTAATGAGCCTAGGACTTTCCTCAGTACACATGATTCCTGTCGGGCTGTCTTAAATAAAGACATGCAGTACTATAAATATGTATTAAATGTATGTACCTTCGCCACATATCAGGGTTCTGTTACTATAGATTTAAACAATTATCTAAGCAGCAGGTCATATATGGGTTGTTGGCCAGTCGCTAGGTCTGTATATGCCCGTTCAGACAATACGTCTCAATTTTTCGACTGATATAGGACCATTTTGAGTGTAAAATGTTACTATTTATAGTAATAAATGTAATAAACATATGTATGTATATGTCTCTGTTTTCACTCATCAGAATTTTTAGTAATTTCATGTTCTCTACCTCCCATACAGTATAAAACTTAAAAGGCGGAACTACTTCTTTGGAGTAAAGATTTAATGTAGTCACTTACTTTAACTTGGGTACTACAACAGGCAGGGAAATGAAAATAACAGTTTTAGTTCAGAGTCAAATCTCAAATTGTATTATATACAGCTGCAAATTATAGTTGTTGCACGGTGATTTGTATCAAGATTTACATAGGTGTTTGAGACGAGATGATTCCAAACTTTTATTTTCTTTGCATCCCCGCAAACAAAGATTGAGGGATTATACTGGAATCACCCTGGTGACCAGGCAGGCAGTCGGTCCGTATTATTAATATCTGTAGTTAACCCATTCCCGCATTTTGACGCCTTTTGACACCTCTGTAAAAGTCACTTTTTGAAACCATTCTGATAAATAGAGCATTTGCTCCATAGGAGCAAATGCTCTATTTATCAGAATGGTTTCAATACTACCCAATTCTAAATATTTTCTTTTCTCTAGTAAATGCTCCTTTTGGGTAGACTTTTTCAAAGAGGTTAGGTCTAAAAATATCCTAAGTGGGAATGGGTTAATATCTGTAGTTGGTTTTACGTTCTTGAAATTTATTGAATTTATATTTGGCATACATAATAACTACAAATAGTAGTTGTGCAAGATGCAGTTTTCATGTGTTAACTATCGTGTATTGCAGAGTTATTTCCCCTTGAAATTTGAGTAATTTTGGCATGAAAAATGGTTATTTGGTGTCAAAAACTCCTGCTTCAATTTGAAAGTTATTTAATTGATACTTGACATGAATAATAACCATGCATACATTGCATAGTAGATGTGCAAGATGCAAATTTGATTATTCATGTGTTTAGTGCCAGGCATTGCAAAATTATCTCCCATTGGATTTGTGATCAAGGCTGCTGTGCAGGGGTATTCTGGTTCTGGATTCTTTTTAGCTTCTGGTGATACATGTATTTTCGATCCATTTATGGCAATTATTCATATAGGAGATCCATAGACTGAATCATCTCTCTGGCTGAATCCAACTAAAGTTCACATTATTTGAGAGTAGCAATCACTTCTCAGTTGTCTGTTTTTCATGCGCTTTGTGTAACCTATTTTACACCGCACCTCTACCTGCATATCTTCATGTTTTGAACACTCTTCTTTGATCATAGAGGCTTTTTTTAATGCCAGTTTTCATTGTGGTGGCTTTTCTCAGGTAACAATCTGTATCTTAACCCTTTCCCTCATGAATATTATGATTTAAAAAAATCATGACATAATAAATATCAGTAAGATAAGTTTTTATAATGATGCATGAACACTAGAATATTTGGCCATGGTAGAAACTTCTTAGAATCAGATCTATATTATAGCATATCAGAGCAGACCCTGATCAGGCAGCTCCTACAGGAGCCGTCTGATCTGATCTACTCTGTTCGCAAATGCATGCAATGGCATCTCTATGAGGGAAATGATTATAAGTAATTGCAAATATTTTCACCTCCTGTAATGCAGAAAATCATTTCTAATTCTATTTCTTTTCAAAACTGTTGTCAAAGAATCAAGTGGTTCAGAGTTACTTGGCTCAGCTGTTCCAAATGGTCTGCATGCTAACATGTAGGTACATGTAATCATAAAAACACCCCAATATTAGTGCAAAGCATTAATGCAGGTTACCCTCATCTAAAAAGAGATGCTTCTGATGTCTTTGCAAACAGAGTAATACCAGATCAGATGTCCCCTGAAGAAGACACCTGATCATTGTCTGTTTGTGTGTAACACATTCTCTACTGTTATCATGGTAATAGTTTCCTTATTTCATATATTTACTACAAATATTGAAATATTTAATACCGTATCCCTATTGTGTCACTGTCACACTCTGTGCACATGTTAGTAGGTCTGCATTCCAATGTTGTGGTCAGTATTTAGGAAATCCAGGGTAAATATTTTTTATTTTTCTCCACCAAACAATATCATAAAGAAGTGATGTTAATGATCAACACAAAAACATTTGTCGAAGAAATAAGAGATTAAGCTAGATCAGGTTCAAAGGTAATAAAACTTGTAAGTTCTTTTTTAGCTCGTCTGTTTCGAAGCAATCACAAGCTATTGTCGTAACTCTGGCAGCGTCATCGTCATTGTTGTCGTCGTCTGAAATCTTAACATTGACCATAACTTCTTCCATTTTTCATTTGCAACCTTCATTTTTGGTATGCATGTTCATCTTGACAATGATGACAGACGAGCGTTTGCACCCGCTTGCGGTGCTCTTGTTAACACATATTATTACTTCATAAATATGTCATTGCAAACAGTGCAGACTCTGATCAGATGGCTCAAACAGGAGCCATCTGATCAGAGTCTGAACTGTTTGTTTGTGAAATAATGTAGATATGATTTTACAGTTTCTGCCATGGCCAAACATTCCTGTGTCCATGTGTGCTTATAAGAGTTAATCTTATTTATAATATTAATGCTGATGGTGTCATTATAAATTATTTCTTACATGAATATTCATGGAGTAAAGGGTTAAAGTATCTAATTCCCCAAATCTGACCAATCAGATGCTTGAGAATGAAGTATGTCAAGCTCAATACTCAGTCTCCAGTTATATGCAGCTGTGAATCATGTACTTATTAAGATAACCTTTTCAGAATATCACATGATGGCACACAAGATGGGAGGCCAGGGGTACCCATCTGCCTTGCTGTCACTTGAAGGAGAACTCAGATGTGGCATCTGCTTGGACCTGTTTGAAAAACCTGTAATACTGCCCTGTGGACACAACTTCTGCAAAAACTGTGTGGCCAACATAATTGATCAAGGCCCTGATACATTAACATTCAGTTTTGTTTCAATTGGACCTCCAAATTCTTTCAACTGTCCCATATGTCAACAGAGTATTAATCGGCGCAAACATAGTTTAGATGTTTTGCCTGTTAACAATGTCTTAGAAAGCATTGTGTTTCTGTATAAGACTCATTCCCCAACAGATATATTTGATCATGCTTGGAACAAGGACATTAGAGGGGACTTTTCTAAATGTATAGAACACAACTTGCCACAGGAGCGATACTGTGATAGCTGTAGTATTCCTGTCTGTAAACAGTGTGAGACGAAAGATCATCATGGAGAAAAGGTCCGACACAAAGTAGACAATGCACTAGAAATTGCAATAGAACATCAGGTGAGTTAACCATTTCCTTGGTGTCAAATATAATAACATTAATATTTATAAGCTGATTTTTTATAGCGGCATGATATGAACACAGGCTTGTTTGGTATAGGTGGAAATTGTAGATTCAGATCTATTATAAATTCATAACCAAGCAGAACACATCCTGATCAGACGACTAATGAAGAGTTGTCTGATCTGGGTCCTCTCTGTTTGCAAAGGCATATAAAGGCATTTATGTGAAGCAAAGGGGGGTAATTTGGTCAAAGCTGTCATTAACCCATTACCTCATAGGCTATTTTTGGATACAACCTCTGAATAAATCTACCGAAAATGAGCTTTAACTAGAGAAAAGGAAATTTTTAGAATTTTGTAGTTTGAAACCATTGTGATAAATAGAGCATTTGCTCTTATAGTAGCAAATGCTCTATTTATCACAATGGTTTCAACAGGTGACATTTGCAGAGGCATAAAAAGGAATCAATATGAGGGAATGGGTTAAAATGTGACTTATGAGGAAAGGTTTTGATTGATAACTTGAAAATGTGACACCCTTGCAAACAGAGTAGACCTAGATTAGACAGCTCCTGTAGGGTCTGTTCTGTTTGCAAAATGAAATTGTATAGAATCTTATTGTACACTTTCTTTCATGGTCAGACATTTCTGATATATACCGTAGAGGACCTGTCGCATTTCTGATATATACCGTATATTTAGGATCTGTCACATTTCTGATATATACCGTATAGGATCTGTCTCATTTCTGATATATATACTGTATAGGATCTGTCTGAAGTTTTCATTTAAGATAAACTTTTTTTAAACGAGTACAGAAAATAAAGTTATTAAGCAAACTTAATAACTTTTTTCTGGATAAGCCGTCTGATCAGGGTCTGCTCTGTTTTGCATATGATATAATATAGATATAATTCTACAGTTTCTGCCATGGCCAAAGATTCCTGTGTCTATGTCCTATGATAAACATTAATATAATTGATATTCCTGATGTCATTATTTCTTACATGAATATTCATGGAGTAAAGGTTTAGAGGACCTTCTTGCATTATGTATACAGGTGGCGAGCGCCTATGAAGCTTTTTGCATTACATTCAAGTTGCATTAAGCTTACACCTGTATTTTGAAAAAAGACCTAAATTTCTTACAAAGAGTTTTAGAAAGAGTTTTATTACATGAAGGGGTAAAATTGCAATAGAACAAAATAAACAGTTTACTAATGAATATAATTAATAAACTCTTTGCACATACTTGACATACAAGTTGTTAATATACAATTCAATTTACATCAATACCAAACATCTTACAATATAGTGTGGCAGCTATGGTCCCCTTATGCGACAAAAAATCCCAGGGAAATGCTTCACGCTTATGAAAACTATGATGCCATAAAGGAACTGACTGCGACTCCCCACATTCTGCAAGGCCAATCTTTACAGCAAACCATCCATAGGTCCAATCCTACAGGCATCCATAGGTCCAATCCTCCGGGCATCCGTAGGACCAATCCTTCGGGCATCCATAGGTCCAATCTTATGGGCCCCCTCACCAGCCTCTACTGGCCGGTTCCTGCCATAGGTCATCCTTATGGCCTTCCTTACTAACGCTGACCAATCACATAGCAGGTGCCTATGGGTGGTACAAATATACCCAATCCATAGCGAATGCCTATGGTTGGTACCATACCTACCAACTTATAGTGGTTGCCTATGGTTGGTGTAAGCCCTACCAACTAACAGCGGGTGCCTATGGTTGGTGAAAACCCCAAAAATGGATCGGTCATCAGTCAGTTCCTTCGTACATACTAGTACATACAACCCAATTCCCTTTACAAATCATATTTAAAGCATTTCCCTGGAATACAAAGAGCTTTAGTTGTTTTATATATAAGTCATTCCCCAGAACTAAGGGTCGTTTATTAGAGTTTAACTGTTTTGGAGAATACAGTGTATATCAGTAGGCCACTTATCTACATTTATGTTTCTTTTTGTTTTTATACAGTCACAGATAGCAGGTCTTCTTGCAGAGGTTAAAAAGAAAGACATACAACTGAATGGCAGGATAGAGCTTCTTGAGGATCTTATATCAGGCATAGAGGTAAGATGATCCAGGTGAGATACCAAGTTACTTGGTGAATCATCATGATCCAATCCAAAATGCCTATCATTCTCAGAGCTACAGATAAAGGTGCATACCCAAATACTAAAATCGTCATTTCTCCACCAAACCTTATACTGTGACCACTCTTTAGAATCGTCTCTTTGAGACAATTCTAAAGAGTGGTCACAGTATAGGGTTTTGTGGAGAAATAAATGAGCTGTTGTTGAAAATGTTTAAATTTATGCATCTTATTTAGACCTCTAATTCTGATTGCAGTTTTGGTGAGAAATGAAGAAGGAAAAATTAAACTTGAGAACTGCAGCAGGCAAATGTTTTTGCAGAGGACAATTACTGGTACTTGCTCTAATTATCCCAAGTTTTTGGACACACAGTCCAACCTCCTTGGGTTTGTAAAGGTAGATAAGTCAAACTTCCACCATTTTTATAACTTTAAGTTAGACTGACATAGTAGCAAATATTGTATATCCTGATCAATCTACTCCTGAAGGAACAGGGCTGGAAAAATCTTAAAACTTTTACTCGTCCTGCCAGAAGCTTTTGTCTTATTTTACTTAAATTCATTGTTAACATTTCTGAAATTCTACTCATCCTGCAAGAAAGTTACTCGTCATGGCAAGCGGACGAGTGGAATTTTCCAGGCCTGAGGAACAGTTTGATCTGGATCTTTACTATTTGCCCAATGTTTTCTGTTTTATAGTGTAATTGATAGGATATCCGATAAGTGTGTAAAGAGTTCTTCTTGTTTCTTGGATGCAAATTATTTCAATTCATTGTATATCTTTGGTTTCTGTTTTTCCAATCATATAGACGAATGAAGAAAAAGTCACCAAGAAGCTTGATGATCGCATCAGCGACATTATGTCTGCTCTGCGGCAACAGCGAGAGGAATTGAAGCGACACTTAACAAACGATGTCAATGAGATTCGTGTGCCATGTACAGAGGAACTAAAGAAATGTAAAGCTGTTAAAACAAACATCCAAGAGATGACGAAAAAGCTCCGAGACATTCAGAGGACCAAAAATATTGGCCTTAAAATTAAGGTTGTTAAATTTCTGTAGTTGTTGCATACTGAGTGTTGTGCTTATTCATGTAAGAAATAATACATGTACATGTATGAATATGG
Source organism: Azorinus chamasolen (assembly GCA_963576725.1). Classification (NCBI taxonomy): domain Eukaryota; kingdom Metazoa; phylum Mollusca; class Bivalvia; order Cardiida; family Solecurtidae; genus Azorinus; species Azorinus chamasolen. Next base: position 20,330,150 of record OY755242.1, read on the forward strand.
ATTTATTATGGCATATGCATGAACAAGAAAAGTTTTGGCCCTGTTAACAACTGTATAATGAGATCTATATTATTCCATAAGGATAGAGAGCAGGGGCTAATCAGATGGCTCCTACAGGAGCCGTCTGATCTGGGTCGAATCTATTTGTAAAGACGTATAACCCTTTCCTCCATAAATACCCTTTCTACGCCTCTGTAAAAGTCATATTTTGAAACTATTGTGATAAATAGAGCATTTGCTCCTAAGGAGCAAATGCTCTATTTATTACAATGGTTTCAGAACTACAGAATTCTTAAAATTTTCCTTTTCTCTAGTTAATGCTCCTTTACGGTAGATTTATTTATAGAGGTTGGATCTAAAAATAGCCTATGGGTTAAAGGGAATGTCCCTACATTTGACGCGTTTCATAAACACTTAAAATATACAAAACTCATTTGTTTATATGCTGAAAATTAGTATATCACAAAAAGCCCCATCCAATTACCGTTTATAATGACAAAACATCCATGTGTTTGATATCGCCAATCCCGGTTTTACTACCCGATGTTTCAGTTTTATTCGGGTTGGGTTTTAGTTTTGTAACTGTTCGCCCTATTCGCGATTCTCCGACCACTTCCGAGAAAGCTATTACGTAAACAGTGAAGGGATCGGATGATCATCGGCAAAACGCGGAAGAATTTAACGGAAAAGGCCGATAATATTGTGTTGTAGAACTAAAACTATCAGTATTGATGAAATCGGTTTATTTGTATCACAGGGGCATTTTTCGATATAAGTTCAAATTGGGAACCTTCATAATAATGATAGAGCATAACAAATACCAAGTTTTATGATATTATTGAAAATATGCGATCATTGTAGGGACTTCCACTTTAAAGGTATATCAAAGGAGTAAGGGTTAAAGTTATCAAATAGTATCCCTTTACTTGATAAAGAAGCATATTTAGACATTTGCAGTTTTTGCCCTTGTACAAATAAATGCCATTATAAAATATGCATACTGTCATTGTTTCTTACATGAATATTCATTAGGTGAAGAGTTTAAACTTTTATTTGCAAAAAGTGTCAATTATTTTGTATTAACATGATTTTGTGGATAATACTATGGTTTCAGTACATTCAACATACTTAATGTTTTTTGAACTGTAAAATAGATTGAACATGTTTGCTGTGCCATAACTTTAAGGCAGACATCGGAGTTTAATTTTGAAAAATAACTTAACGGTTTATCTGTTCAAATGCCTTTTCATACCTTTACAGAGTAGACCCAGATCAGATGGTGTCTGCAGAAGCCGTCCAATCAGGGTCTGCTCTGTTTGCTTAAGAAGTTATATACATGTAGGCTTGATTCTAGTTTCAGCCATGGTAAAAATTTCCTTTTTCATAAAACAATTAAAAAGATTTAGCTAATTATTATTCATGCTAATTATTATTCATTATTCTTGCATGGAACTTTATGAGGTAATAAGTTTTGTTTGTTCTTTCGTTACAGTTCAAGGGAGACAATTTCACTTAAACATCTGAAGTTCAAAATTCCGAAAGGGAAATTAATGATTATCAATGTTAAAGATTCATGTAAACTGAAGGCCAACTTTGATTTGAGAATTATTCCTAATGGTTTGAAGAAATTATAGTAAATTACACATCAAATTCTTGCTTCTGACACAGAGTACATGATGAAATATGTTTTGCCAAAAAGTTTACATTCAGTGAAGTTTGGGATACAAATATTGTACAGAAATCAAATTACAGTAAAACCCCTCTAAACCGGACATTTTAGTATAAATATTGGTCTTGGAAACAGGTGGCAGCTTAATGCAGGGTGAAAGTCATGCAGAAAGCTCCTCTAGGAGCTTTCTGCATGACTTTCACCCTGCATGAACAGCCACCTACCTAAAAGTATCTATTTTCCAGTTTAGATGTTTTTTACTGTAGCTCATAAGTTGGTATCACCATTGAAGGAACTCACTTACCGATATAATTTACAGTGGTGACTGCTGTAATATCTAAGTTTCAGTTTTTTATTACACAACAGACTGGTTTCACTAACTACTTAGGTAGTCAAATCGATATACTATTTATAAGATTATTTAACCCCGTGCCCAATGAATATTCATGTACACAAAAATGACATCATGAATATTAATTAGCTGAATATTCGTAATCGTTAATGATCAATGGAATTTTTGCCATTTCAGAAACTGTATAATCTGATCTATATTATTTCATATTAATAAAGCAAATAGAACAAAACCTGATCAGATGGCTCATACAGGAGCCATATGATCTGGAGCTACTCTGTTTGCAAAGGTGTGAAAAGCATATCTATGGAGTAATGGGTTAAAATGTAAAACCATAATGTATTGGGCAAGGTCATTGTTTACGGCAAGTATGTCTGTCTGTCTGTCTGAATCTTTAATCTTGGTCATAACTTTTGAACTTTGACAGTAAGAGAGTTCATACTTGGCGTGTATTCTCACCTAATTATCCTGCAACTTATGATGTGTCTCCTGTCAAGGTCAAGGCTTTGCAAATTATTGTTCCTGATCGGATTCTACACTTTGTGACACCAGTCAGCAAAATAATGTAGGCTCTGATGGGTGGCAAACAGTGTAAAACCTTACTAAATAAGCCATTTTAACCCTTTCCTCTATAGGCTATTTTTAGATCCAACCTCATTGGATGACTCTACCCAAAAGGAGCATTAACTAGAGAAAAGGAAATATTTAGATTTTTTTAATTTGAAACCATTGTGATAAATAGAGCATTTGCTCCTATAAGAGCAAATGCTCTATTTATCACAATGGTCTCATTAAGTGACTTTTACAGAGGCGTAGAAAGGCGTATTTATGGAGGAATGGGTTAAATGCATTGAATGATCCCATTCTTACTATCATGGGAACCTGTGCACCTGAAGTTTTCATTTTAACCAGACTGCTATTACCAAAGTTATTGTCTCTTTTTGACTTTTTTCAATTCTAGTTAATTCTACTTTCAGTTAATGAAAGACTCCAGGCGACACCTTGACAAACTTCTCTGTTATGAAATACCATGGTGTGTTGAGAATCAAGAAGTTCCAAAGGTTACAATGCCGAGCTGGGAGTTATCTACCATGTCTGTTCTCAAGGAGATTGAACGGCTGTCCTGGAAACATCATGGTATGTAGAGGTAGAACTGACATTGATATATTGCAATATACTGGTAGCTATATAAACAATATTTTTATACTCCACAACCCACAATATTTGGTTGGAGTATACTAGAATATGTTGCCTTTTTAGCTGGTTGGTTTTTTATTCCCTTAATGTTATCGTCATGTGTACATGTGTCAATGTTGTTGTGCAAACACTTTTTCAAGATCAATACAAATGTCCCTTTCAAATTTTCTCATACATGGGTCACCATCACACAGGCTACATGTACACTCTTGTATGGGAACATTACGCTTTCATACATTTTTGGCTTGTCTGTTGTTGAAGAAAAATTACAAATTATTTTCATAACTCTGGAATCTGCATTGTACATGTAGGCATTGTCATCATTGTTGTTATCCAGAAACGTTAACGTTGGCTATTACTTCTTTACTATTGATGCAAATCTTATGAAACTTCACACAATTGTTCACCGTCATAAGGGCTACAAATGAACATAAGAGCATCGATACCTGCATGTGGTGCTCTTGTCAAATATGGAGTTTTTGCAAAAACAGACAAGGGTTGGCATCAACATGGAGTGCTCATGTTGCTTTCTTTTCTTTGGGTATTAACCCTTTCCCTATTCTGTGTTTATACCAACGTTCAATACCTAATGAATATTCATAAAGAAAATAGTCATAAAGAAATATGGAAGGTGGAACATTGTAGCCATTTTAGAAAGCAAAGAAACATATCTATCAACTTCTATTAGCAAACAGAGCAGACCCAGATCAGACGGCTGCTCTAGGAGCCATCTGATCTGGGTCTACTCTGTTTGCAAGTGCGTGAAAACACGTTTATAGAAGGGAAAGGGTTAAGACAGGAGTTGGGGTGGAGGGGAGGGAGGAGGATGGGGATTTTATTAAAAATTGTCACCTTTGTCACAGTAATTGGTACAGATTGAAAAAAAATGAGATGTCTGGATATGTTCAAGTCCTTTACCTGTTGAATATTCAGGTAAGAAATACTGATACCATGAATATTTATTAACTCAATAGACCAAACCCTGATCAGATGGCTCCAACAGGAGCTATCTTATCTGGGTCTACTCTTTAAAGGCATTTCTATGAGGGAAAGGGTTAACCCTTTCCCTGTTCTATGTTTATTTTAAATTCCAATACCTACTGAATATTCATTAACAAAATAGTTATAAAGAAATATGGAAGGTGAAACATTGTAGACATTTTAGAAAGCAAAGAAAACATCTGTCAAATTCTATTAGCAAACAGAGTAGACCCTGATGAGACGGTTCCTCTAGGAGCCGTCTTATCTGGATCTACTCTGTTTGCAAATGCGTGAAAACACTTTTATATGAGGGAAAGGGTTAAGATGAAATGTAAACTTTTGTTTGCAAACAGTTGATCCAAATTTTTTTCTGTCATGCTCTGAGATATTTTGCAAATAATGCTTATCTGAATAAAGTATAAATTGTGATGTAACTTTTGTTGTATTCTTGTTCTGTGGAAGTGAAAACGAGACGTTGAAGATATATGTGATCTTATTAAAAAAAATTAAATATTAGTTGATTGTATGATTATGAGCTCAACATGTAGGATCAGTCTTTGAAATAAGTTGAGCATGTTACTGTGCTGTAACTGAACTTTCAACCCTTTTATCATCTAAACACCTTCATGCCTTTACAAACGGTGTAGGAGCTATCAGGGTACATGCTTATAAAACTTTTAGTTGAGTCTGAGTTCGTTCTCAAGTTTTTGATTGGTCAGATTTGAGCCTTTGGCTCAAATCTGACCAATCAAAAGCTTGAGAACTCAAATCTGACCAATCAAAAGCTTGAGAACAAAACTCAGGCTCAACTAAAAGCTTTATAAGCAGGGACCCAGATCAGAGTCTGCTCTGTTTGCTGATCAAATTATAACAGAACTGATTCTATAGTTTCTACTAATACCGGAACATCTCGTGTAAATATGCCGTTTTAAAAATTCAGCTAATAAATATTCATGATGTTATTATTTCTCACATGTGTACAGCCGGCCAGTTACCTGGAAAGGGGGCTTACTAATGTAGATTATGCACCTGCACATTATACCATTCCCTAATAGGCTATTTTAGACCTAACCTCTTTGAATAAATCTACCCAAAAGGAGCATTTACTAGGGAAAAGGAAATTTCTAGAATTGTGTAGTTTTGAAACCATTGTGATAAATAGAGCATTTGCTCCTAAGGAGCAAATGCTCTATTTATCACAATGGTTTCAAGAAGTGACTATTACAGAGGCATAGAAAGGCATATTTATGGAGGAAAGGGTTAATCAAAACACTGATGACGATGATGATGATGATGATGATGAATAATCAACGGGGAAAGGTTTAACAGTTAACTCTTTCACCAGATAGAGACACATTGTCATGCTTTTGTAAATAGAGTAATATTGTGAAATAGTCAATATTTTGGTATTGTAGTAGGTACTATTAGTTACATAGTCATGTAATGACCGGGTACAGGATGATGATAATAATGACTTTATTTAACGAGGCTACACATTTAGGTAAGCCCAATCTTCCATGTGGGCCTCAATGGATGATACCTGGTTTGTAAATGCTATACCCGGCGAGGCGAGGCGAAGCCAAGCTGGGTATAACATTTACTAACCAGGTATCATCTCATACCCGGTCACTACATGACTATGTAACAAATTTACCCCACCAAAAACCAGTGTATATTCTATCAGTGCTCAGTTGCTTCTTTTTCTCAACATCAATTCAGCACAGTCTTAATTGAGCTTACCAAAATTATAACTGAAAACAAATCAAATGCAAAAATCTGTTATGTATTTAACTTTAAAATAAAATCGTTTATACTCAGTAACCATTTGCTGACAAAAACACCGTGCAGCCATTACTTCAAGTTTGGGTTTTATGCTGGCAGGGGAAGTAACCTAGTTACTGACCATGTATTGAATTTCTATTGACTGTGTATTGAATTTCTAATGACCCTGTATAAAATTTTACTCTTAGATCACATGACAGAATTCAACCAATCACACACGGATTTCATCAAAAAATGATCAGAGGTGGGGGTAAATGTATACTTTACTGCCTTTGCAAATGCAGTAGACCCAGATCAGTATCAGATATGCTGTTTTGATATTCGTGATGTCATTATTTCTTGCATGAATATTCATGGGGTAAAGGGTTATGACCTGAGAAATAAATACCTACCAGGATTTGCAACATTTGATGATCAGTATATTCACTATTTGCTACTCATCCTTTCCAGCTGTACAGACTACGCCTTTAGCGGAATCTTTGTAAGAGAACTTAGAGAAGTGGCAGTTTCTTTTAGTCTGCATAACCCTTCCTGCATATAAACGCCTTTTCAAGCATCTGCAAACAGAGTAGACAATGATCAGATAGCTCCTATAGGACCTGTCTAATACGGGTCTGCTCTGTTTGCTAATGGAATTTGATAGATCTGTTTCTGTAGTTTCTAAAATGGCTACAGCGTTCCACCTCCCATATTTTACCATAACTATTTTGACCATGAATATTCAGTTGGTATTGAAATTTGGAGTAAATATAGAACAGGGAAAGGGTTAAAACCTGTTCAGCAATCAAGCACAAACAGTAAAACCTGTCTATAGCGACCATATAATTAATAACAACAAGGCTCTGTAAAAGCAGCTTGTTGTTTAATGCAGGATGAAAGTAATGCAGATAGGTCGTCGTGGAGTTTTTTGCATCAATTTCATCCTGCATTAACCCATTCCCTCATAGGCTATTTTTAGATCCAACCTCTTTGAATAAATTTACCGAAAAGGACCAGTAACTGGAGAAAAGGAAAATTTTAGAATGTTTTAGTTTTGAAACCATTGTGATAAATAGAGCATTTGCTCAATATGAGCAAATGCTCTATTTATCACAATGGTTTCAAAAGTGACTTACAGAGGTGTATAAAGGTGTATTTATGGAGGAAAGGGTTAAGCAACCACCTGCTGTTACGGACTTCCATGTACATTTTATAGTTGCTATAGGTAGTTTCTTGTGTACTTATTATGGGTGTTTACTGTATGTTGTTTATTCCAGAAACAGAGAAGAAAGAATCCCAGTCAGAACTAACACAGACTGGTCAAGACAACTTGAATGGTTCAACACCACAGGTGTCTGTAACCCCTGGCCTTTCCTCTGACAAAGGTCAAGATGTCAAGGGTGCAGTCTGTGGGGCAGAGGTAACTTTGAACGGGTCACATGTAGAGGAGAAGACGTTTGATGAACCAGATGGTGACATACCATTGAACTTTGAAAGAGAGCGTACATCTTCTGGTAATGGTACAATGCCAAAAATTGTGGTAACCCCTGATCATATAAACGCAAAAGCCACCGGTAATAGTTCTTTATTAAATCCTGAGTCCAGTTCATTGCCTGGAACTGATATAGATAATTCTCGTACACATCCAAAAACAGATTTAGTAGTCTTGCCTGATGTGGATGTGTCAGGTGTTAGGGTTATAAGTCCTCTAGTGGATAATGATGCTGGCGACCAGTCTATGGCAAAAGCTGACTTTGGAAGTTCAGAAGTTGCAGAAAAGTTCAAAAGGCGTGGAGAGAGAAAAACTGTAACCCCGGGATCACCTGCTCAAAAGTTTGAATCTGAGAGGAGGAAAGATAAAACCAAGAAGGAGAAAAGTTCCAAGAAAACTAGTAGAGAATTATTTACAGGTACTGAAACCAGTCCAACTACAACCAGTCAGGCTCTTGCTAGTTTTGTTGCGCGGAGAAGAACGATTTCACCGGCATCATCTGTGAGCAGGAATCTAGATTCCTGGTCAGATTCTAAGGATGATTCTAAAGGTAGAAGAAAGGAAGAAGCCATGAGAACTTCAGAAAGTGATACCAAATTGTTGCTTCATGATGAAGGACGGACACTTATTGGCAATGAACAGTTGCCAAAAGGCACTAACCAAATGAAACCTGTGACAGAGTCTTCAAAAGTAAGAAAATCTTGTCCAGTGAACAGTCTATCGTCTTCTAACACTAGTCTCCAATCATCTGGGTCTAATACTGAACATAAAAGTGAAGGAAAAAAGCAAAGCCCAAAATCATTCTCAAAGCAGCCAATCGCAGTTAGCCTTGACTTCGGTACAGATACTGAGGATGTGACTAAACCTCCAGCTGAAGATCAAAAGATAGCTAAAACTCGAGCAAAAAGTCTAGAAACTCATTTAATATTTTAAATCTATGCACAGAACATTTGCCATCTGTATAAAGCTACTGTCAGTGAGTCAAATTGTTTGGATCCTAATGAGATTCAGAATAACTCTGGATTTCATCCGGATCTAGACTGTTTGCAACTCTTATCTTACCAGTATTATCACGTACAATAAAACCTCTCTATAACGGCCACTAAATTACATCAAATATTTTGAGTTAACCCTTTCCTCCATAGGTTATTTTTAGATCCAACCTCTTTGAATAAATCTACCCAAAAGGAGCATTAAGTAGAGAAAAGGAGAGTTTTGTAGTTTTAAACCATTGTGATAAATAGAGCATTTGCTCCCATTGGAGCAAATGCTCTATTTATCACAATGGTTTCATAAAGTGACTTTTACAGAGGCGCAGAAAGGCGTTTTTATGGAGGAAAGGGTTAAACCTTTACCTGATAGAAATACTTGATTATGCTTATGCAAATAGAGTAGACCCAGTTAAGATGGCTGATCAGGGTCTGATCTGTTTGCTTATGGAACTATAGATCTGATTCTTCAGTTTCTGTCATTGCCAAAATCTCTCATATACCTGATACCATTATAAAATGCATTGTATAAATATTCATGATGCCATTATTACTTACATGAATATTCATGAGGTAAAGGGTTAAGCTACCACTGGTCTAACACCACCACCTCCTCCCAGGAATGAGACAGTGACAACGTTTTTAGTGAAAGAGAGGTTTTACTGCAAATGTGTGGAATCTTTTAAAACAAATTGTTTGAAAGTGTTGCTTCAATAGGAAATAAGGCAGTTCCTGATCATACCTTTATCAGAACTGTTTCATGACACTGCATTTTTGTGCATTTTGGTGTTTCCATGGAAAGATTTAAGTTTTTAAATGTAATACTATTGGTATACTGTCATTGTGTCTGTTATCAATATACATGTACATGTTATTAATATTGTGTTGTCATGTGATACCTTAGAGGTGTCAAAGTTGAATTGTTTCACTGTGCATGTAAAACTGTATGTTTACAAGAATATTTCTTTTATTTTTCCTCTTAACCCTATGTTATTACCTCTATTCAATTATTATCTCAATGAAATGATTCTCAAGAGTAATTACACCATTGGGTTTGAAGGAGAAATGACTATCTTAGTATTTAACCCAATAGTCCACAAATACGCCTTTCTAAGCCTTTTTAACAGAGCAGATCCAGATCAGACGGCTCCTGTAGGAGGCTTTTAGGACGGCTTCTGATCAGGGTCTGCTCTGTTTGCTTATGGAATGATATAGATATGGCCAAAAATGTCTGTGTTAATAACTGGTTAAATACTGAGGCCAGCTCTTGTTTGGCAGGCATATCAATCCAGGTTATTTGCTTGTTTCTAACATGTAAAGGGTTAAAATACAGCAAAACCCCGCTAATGCGACCACTTAATGAATAAACATGGGTGCTTTTATAAGCAGGTGGTTGCTTAATGCAGGACAAAAGTAATGCAGAAAGCTCCTCTAGGAGCTTTCTGCATTACTTTTGTCCTGCATTAAGCTATTTATTTATGCCTCTGCAACTTACACTTTTCTTGTATGTACATGTATACCTTTATTTTATATAGGAAATTAATTGTCCCGAAAACCATTATCATTTTGTGTTGTACATGACCGTTTAGATGGATATATACTTGTGTTATACTATCCCTTTACCCCATACAAATGCTTTGTTATGCATTAGCAAACAAAGTAGACCTGGGTCAGTTGGTTTCTGTAAGAGGCATATGATCAGGGTCTGCTGTGTTTGCTTATGAGTTATTAACCCTTTCCTCCATAAATCTGCCTTTCTATGCCTCTGTAATAACCACTTCTTGAAACCATTGTGATAAATAGAGCATTTGCTCCTATAGGAGCAAATGCTCTATTTATTGCAATGGTTTCAAACTAAAAAATTCTAAAATTTTGCTTTTCTCTAGTAAATGCTCCTTTTGGGTAGAGTCATTCAAATAGGTTGGATCTAAAAATAGCCAATGGAGGAAAGGGTTATAGACATTGGCATGTTTTCTACAGTTTGTGTCATTGTCCAATTTTTTATTGTTCATAATACCATTATACTATTATAATTATGCAGCTCATTAATATTTATACTATCATTACATCATTCATGAATATTCATTAGGTAAAGGGTTAACCCTTTCCTTCATATAAATGCCTTTACATGCATTTGCAAAAAGAGAATACCCAGATCAGACAGCTCCTATAGGAGCCTTCTGATCAGGGTCTGCTCTGTTTGCAAATGGAATAATATAGATAAGACTACAATTTCTGCCCTAAATTATATATAATTCTTTAAGCACACAGAGTAGACCCTGATCAGATGACTCCTACATGAGCCCTCTGATCAGGATCTACTCTGTATGCAAACATGTGCAGGGTTAACTCTTTGAATGCAAAAACATTTTTGTCTGCTACTTATTCCTAGAGTGGATTTCTTTGTTAGTTTTCCTAAGCAATATGACCAAGAGAACAAACAGTTTGGATCTTTGTGATACACAGAGTTAATTGGCATCTTATCTGCATCCAAACTGTATGCACAGGTCTTTACAACTTTACTGCTAGTGTCACTGCAAAGAGTTAAACATTCATGATATTATGATGTATTTTACGTATATACAATCCTTTGGGGGCAAATTGAATATACAGTAAAGCTTGTCTTAACCCTTTTCTTCATATACATGTACATGCATTTTAACACATTTGCAAACAGTAGACCCAGATCAGATGGCTCCTGTAGGATCCATCTGATCAGGATCTGCTCTTTTTGCTTTTAAACTAGAATAGATGTGACCCTACAGCATCTACCAATACTAAAGTATCCTGTGCACATGTGCTAATGTAGAAATTCAGCTTATAAATATTCATGATGTCATAATTTCTTGCATTGATATTGAGCAGGGGAAGTGTAATATAAGATATAGTGAAAAAAGCTTGATTTTAGCGACACAATCTCGCTAGTGGAGTGCATCCGTGTCCTATGGATACAATTCTTGTTTTCTGTTGATTCTTGTTTTCTGTTGCATGTATATCATTGTCCTTTTTTATGTGAAAAGACACAGCATGATTGTGTAGAAAGCTTTATAATATATTTCAAGTATATGTATATTCATGTCTTATACAAATGATGATGTCAGCTGTATTTTTATAAGCCATTATCATTTGATCTTTGACCTCATACAAATGTTTCTTCATGAGTTGCACACATAGTATACCTAGACCAGACAGCTCCTGTAAGAGCAGTAAAATCAAATATATATGTCACAGTAGAAACTGCGATTCAGGACAATCGTTGATTCTCCTAGGACGAATTGCGATCACAATCTCTCCTAGGTCAGACTCCGATCAAATCAATTATTTCATCAGTAAATGAAGCAGACCCTGGCCAGACGGCTTCTGAATGATGTCAAAGGTTTAGAACATGAACCATAACTATCATCAGTATTTTTGGAGTTAATTGCCTTTTGTTGTCTCAATTTTGTCCAAATCATGACTTCAAAAGTGCAAAAACTATTGACTTTAGACTTCATATACATATAGATCACAAAGAGGCTGTAAACTTGCCATCAACAAACAACACTCTTTAGTCAGTACTTTTGGTGTTTGTCCCCTGTGTTGTTTTATAAATACCTTACTTCTTGTGCGGAGCACATCTTTAACCCTTTCCCTTATAGGCTATTTTTAGATCCAACCACTTTGAAAAAATATACCGAAAAGGAGCATTTACTAGAGAAAAGGAAACTTTTATAATTTGTAGTTTTAAACCATTGTGATAAATAGAGCATTTGCTCCTATAGGAGCAAATGCTCTATTTATCACAATGGTTTCGACAGGTGATTTTTGCAGAGGCATAGAAATGCGTATTTATGGAGAAAAGGGTTAATAGATTAAAAACCGTTAGCTCGAGACCTATATACAGATAGATCCAACTGAGGAGGAGTACAGTGCTCATGAACCATAACTCTGTCATCAGTATTCTGGAGTTATTGTCCTTGGTTATTTTATATTTTACATTTTAGTCTGGAGCATAACTTCAAAAGTACAAAAGCTATTTCAATGAAAGTTAATACATATGGCCGCTATGATGTGTATGACATAATTTTCATTGCCTGTCTCCAGGTTGTATAGAGTTACATACCTTTGTACTTAGAAGTAATGGTTTACTGTTGATTAGGTGTTACTACATGTAGTATTGTTTGTTTGTTATGTCTTTGTGTGTCTTTTTGTGTCTTTTGATATGCATGTACAGTTGCAGTTTTTTGTTGTGGTGCTGTTCGGGCGGCTGTGCATTTTGTATACATGTTATGTTTACTGCATGACTCATGCATGTACTTTTTTGGTATGAACTACTTCTACATTTTCATCAGGTTTCCATATAAAGTTTGTACACATTGTCTCTTTGAAGTGTAGATGCAATGACACAATATTTTTCAATATCTAACAATCCATACAGGAGTTATTTGCCCCTGGATTACCAAATGAGTTGCAAACCAATAAAACTTGTGGAATGAATTTCTACAATTTTGAACTTAATTCAGTGAAAGTTGATACACATAATCTCTATATGTGTAGGTGCGCATACTGACTTTTTCAGTATCTAACAGCCCTTGGATTTGCTATTCAATCTGCCATTTGGGGGGTATTCATCACCTTCAGTGATAGTTCATGTTTTATTTTGTTAAGTTTTAGATACGAGGTTTCCAGGTGAAACACATCATTTTAAGTTTTACAGTCACATCTACAAACTGCTCATGTCACTTGTTGTACATGCATGGCCTTTTAAATTCTCTCACATTTTCTTATTCTTCACTCTTAGCAGGTTTTACCTTTGACTTGATGATTCATTCAAGACTTTCAATTATGTGAGTAGAATTATTGTGCAGTAAAACCTCTCTATAACGACCACTAAATTGTGTTAATTAGTTGGTATTTTGGGCAGGTGGTTGCTTAAAGCAAGGTGAAAGTAAAACAGAACGCTCCTATAGGAGCGTTGTGTTTTACTTTCACCTTGCTTTAAGCATCCACCTGCTTTTAACACAAAATACTTGATGTACATGTATATTAGTGGTCATTATAGAGAGGTTTTACTGTAATATTATTTTTACTTGTACTATTTTCAATGTTTACTATTTTCACTAGTTTACTATTATCACTTCGTTATTAGGTCAACTGGCACAAAGTGCTAAGGTGAGCTATTGGGATTGTCCAGTGTCTGTCATGTATCGTCGAAAATGTCTTTAACCCTTTCCCCGTTCTATGCATGTTTATTACAAATTTCAATACCTACTGAATATTCATGGACAAAATAGTTAAAATGAAATATTGAAGGTGGAACATTGTAGCTATTTTAGAAAGTTAAGATACAGATTTTCAAATTCCATTAGCAAACAGAGCAGACCCTGATCAGACGGCTGATCTGGGTCTACTCTGTTTGCAGATGCATAAAACACGTTTATATGAGGGAATAGGTTAAACTACATCTCCACCACAGGCTTGATTTTCTTCAAATTTCACATGATTGATATGCAGGGGACCCTTTATAAGATTTGTATAAATGGTTCCAATCTACTGCACAAATAGGTCACAGGAGCTAAAAATATATTTTAATTAACATTTTTTTTAATGACATTTCATAAACCGCTTACTGGATTGTCTCCAAATTTCATAGGAATCATTCTGTATGTTACCCTGCATTAGAATTTTTATTAATCATTCCAGTCCACCATGTTCCGGTTTGCTTCATAAGTACGTCACAAGAGCTAAAAAGATATTTTAAGTGACAATTCTTTTAAACAACATCTCCCCTTAACCCTTTCCCTGTTCTATGTTTATTTCAAAATATGAATATTGAACAGGGTTAGGGTTAACCAGATGATCAATACTGGGCTATCATGGCCCTCTTCAGTCTTGTTTTATTTTTTAAGTGTTTGATACGAGGATTGCAGGTGACACCTCGTGTTTAGTTTTATGGGTGAGCGATACTGGGTAATCATGGCCCCTCTTGTTTTATTTGGTTAAGTGTTAGATAATTATGAGCATTCGAGGTGAAACACCTCATGTTTATTTTTATAGATGAACGATACTGGGCAATCATGACCCTCTTGTTTTTATGCTCCCCAACAACGGTGTTGGGCGAGCATATAGTCGCCGCTTTGTCCGTCCCAACTTTTTCCGGAGCATACCACAAAAACTGTATTAGATATCAACATGAAACTTCATAGGTAGATTGATCTCGATGAGGAGAAGTGCAGTGCACCAAAACCATCACTCTCTTTTGCATAATTCAGGAGTGATAAGCTCACCTGAGCAAAGCTCAAGGTGAGCTTTTGGGATACTTGAATGTCCGTCGTCCGTCGTCAACAATTTGCTTGTGAACACTCTAGTGGTCACAATTGTAGTCCAATCTTCATGAAACTTGGTCAGAATGAATGTCTTGATAAAATCTCGGACGAGTTTGAAAGCGGGTCAAGTTGGGTTAAAAACTAGGTCACTGGGTCAAATAGTAGGAAAACCTTGTGAACCCTCTACAGGTCACATTTTTAGCCCAATTTTCATGAAACTTGGTCAGAATGATTGTCTTGACAAAATCTCGGAGGAGTTTGAAAAATGGGTTATGTGGGGTAAAAAACTAGGTCACTAGGTCAAACAGTAGAAAAACCTTGTGAACACTCTAGTGGTCACAATTTTAGTCCAATCTTCATGAAACTTAGTCAGAATGAATGTCTTGATAAAATCTTGGATGAGATCGAAAGTGGGTCAAGTGGAGTTAAAAACTAGGTCAAACAGTAGAAAAACCTTGTGAACACTCTAGTGGTCACATTTTTTGTCCAATCTTCATGAAACTTAGTCATAATGATTGTCTTGATAAAATCTCAAACAAGTTTGAAAGTGGGTTATGTGGGGTTAAAAACTAGGTCACTTGGTCAAATAGTAGGAAAACCTTGTGAACACTCTAGAGGTCACATTTATAGCCAAATCTTCATGAAAATTGGTCAGAATGATCATTGTCCTAATAAAATCTTGGACAAGGTTGAAAGTGGGTTATGTGAGGTCAAAAAGTAGGTCACTGGGTCATATCTTAGAGAAATCTAGTTTACACTCCAGTGCCGACCTTTTTACCCCAGTCTTCCTCAAACTTGCTCAGAGTGTTTGTCTTGGTGATATCAAGGTTGAGTGTGATCATGGCTTGGGTGGGAATAAAAAGTAGGTCACTAGGTCAAATCTTAGAAAAATTACTTTAGAGGGCACATTTTTAGCCCAATCTTCATTGGTCAGAATCATTGTCTTGATAAAATCAATATACTAAATCTTTGAAAATCTTGTTCTGCACAACCACTGCTCATGATCCACTATCAACATTGTTCAAATATTGCCCCTAAGGTCAATATTGACCCTACCCATGGGCTACCCAGCAAAAATCTTAAATCTATGGTAATCAGGTGAGCGATTAAGGGCCATCATTGCCTTCTTGTTGCCCTTTGTTATTTTTCATACTTCAAATTTGTCCGGAGCATAACACAAAAACTATAATAGGTATCAACATGAAACTTCATAGGTAGATTGATCTTGATGAGGAGAAGTGCAGTGCACAAGAATCATCACTCTCTTTTGCATAATTTAGGAGTTATTGCCCTTTGTTATTTTTCATACTTCAAATTTGTCTGCAGTTTGGGAACATCCATCGGTTCTACCAATTCTCTTGTTTTATTTTGTTACGTGTTAGATATGAGGATTCCAGGTGAAACACCTCATGTTTACTTTTATTGTGTAAACTATGTGTTTAACCCTTTTCTCCATAGAGTTGCATACTTGTTTCACCTTTTGTATAGGTCTGATTCTACAGTTTCTGCCATGGCCCAAATTGACTGTGTTCATATGCCATTATAAATATCAATCTAATTAATAGTTCTGATGTCATCATTTCTTACATGAACATTCATGGAGTAAAGGGTTAAGAATTTGTAGACAGTTTTGAAATTTGAACAATAGTTTTGCACTTAATTCTCGTGTTGCAGATATCATTTTTGTAAAATGCTGTGATGGATTCTATACTATTTTGTTGGAAGAGTTGTATATTTAATATATGAATAAACAACATATGATAATTACATTTTGTATAGATATTTCCTTATTTTTTTAAGTGTTTGATACGAGGATTGCAGATGACACCTCGTGTTTAGTTTTATTGGTGAGCGATACTGGGTGATCATGGCCCTCTTGTTTTATTTTGTTAAGTGTTAGATAATTATGAGGATTCGAGGCAAACAGGAAGTAGATAAATGACAGACCTGAAAAGGGGAGACACGGTACAACTCACTTGATTATGCTTCAGACCAAATATCAAATCATTCCAGCATACACAAGCCCAGAAATCTTAAAGAAAATTTTGTCATTAAACAATCACCGAAATTCAATCAAAGTGTCGGCCAAGAAATATTTGAAGAAAATTTTGTCATTAAACAATCATTAAAATTCAAAGTGTCGGCAAACAGGAAGTAGATAAACGACAGACCTTAAAAGGGGAGAAACGGTACAACTCACTGATTATGCTTCAGACCAAATATCAAATCATTCCACCATACACAAGCCCAGAAATCTTTAACGAAAATTTTGTCATTAAACAATGACCTAAATTCAATCAAAGTGTCGGCAAACAGGAAGTAGATAATCGACAGACCTGAAAAGGGGAGACACGGTATACCTCACTATGATTATGCTTCAGACCAAATATCAAATCATTCCAGCATACACAAGCGAAGAAAGCTTTGACGAAAATTTTACAGGACGGACGTACAGACGTATGGACGGACAAGGGTAAAACTTAAATGCCCCAGTCACCTAAAGGCCGGGCATAAAAAAAGAAAGCATTATTGGCCATGGCAGAAACTAAAGAATCAGATCTGTATCATTCCATAAGCACAGCCTGATTAGACAGTTCCTACAGTTGTCAGTTCATAGTCTACTCTGTTTGCATTGTATATGTAGTCATCTCAGTCAATGGTGTTTCAATATCTTTGAATCTCCAGCAAGTGCACCTATTATCTCATGAATATTTAGTAAACACAATGACTATGAACATTAATTAAATGCATATCACATAGTTGGATCTACCCTGTTTGCAAAGGCATGAAAAGGTGTTTTGTAAAGGGTAAAAAATGCTCCAATACATATCACATACTGGTAGTTTTATGAGACATGGGCCTGGAAACTGGCACATTATAACCAGTGATGTTGCTGCACCATAAAAGCAAATTTATGCATTTCATCTCACACCGGCATCAATGAAAAAGAACACAATCGAAGGATATGTAGTTTTATTTCTGTGAAAAACTAGTCTATAGTCTGTACAGTACAGTAACAAATCAAGCAAAATGTCTTGAAAGATCTTAAGTGTTATTAATGTAAATGGTCCGAATTTAATCGTCCAAAATGTCTAAAATATTGTGGGGATTTTTTTTTTTAACTATAATTGAATTTTGTTATTGTATCTAAATCTGTGCACAGCACTTTCATAGGAGTTTTAGATGTAAATAAAATGGCACTAAGTCTTGCTACTCCATTCTAGACACAATTCAGTTATATCAGAAATAAAAGATTTGTACAAACATGTGTAAATTAGATAAAATTTCAATATTTACATAAATGATAAGTAAAGATTTTTATCACAGATATTCAAACTAGCAAAGGATTAATATAATGATTTGTAAAGTTATTTGTAAAAGAATGAAAAATAATTTGTTATGGAAACTGATTTTTGTTATTGACTGTACATACATTGTGCTGCCTATATTAGTTCTGATTTCTCGTCCTATTACATCTGAAGGAGTAAATACATTTAGTGACAAGATCTTGGAATTGTCAGCAACAACTAGTATACCACTTTCACTCTGTAACCCATTTACTTCATGAATATTCATCTAAGAAGTAATGACATCATGAATATTAATTATTTTTATAGTGAATAAGGCAATTTTGACCCTGCCAAAAACTTTAGATTCAGATCTATATTATTCCATAAGCAAACAGAGCAGACCCTGATCAGACACTCATATAGGAGCCATCTGATCTGTGTCTACTCTGTTTGCAAAAGCATTAAATTGCATACATGTATCTATGAAGTAAAGGGTTGAACCATACAGAAATATTGTGTCCACTGCCTTCCTTTATCAATCTCTGATACAAACAAGAGTCTGTAAACCTGCTATCAACAAATCAAACCATCTAAACCTTGCAGAAACATGCATTATGAACACTATCTCTATCAATATGGTTAGCCTTTCTTTCTCAAAATAGACACATGAAGTCTTGTATAGTTTTCTGGTCATCGAAGCGTGTTTATTTCAATGATCAAAGAAACACAATGTATTTTCCTTATTTGTCAATACAAAAGTTAAAATATCTTTGTAAAATATACATCAAAATTATCCTTTTAGAAGTTGACCTCTCTTTTGAACATTCAATTGTCATCAACATTGCTATTTGTTACAGTTCCAATTTCATTTCTTCAGTATTTGCATAAAAGAGATGGTCAACTTCCAGTTAGAATAAAGGAAAATCACTGCAAACACACAAAGTCTCACCAGCCCCAACCCATACAGACAGAGGAAAAATCTGATAACAAAAACAAATTTAACATCCATATATAGGTGTAAAACAAAACAATTTAATTTCATGGCATGTATGGACGGAATTTAAACGGTAAAACACTACATTTTACTCACTTGCATTTTTCTGAATAAGGTAAAACTGTATTCAAATGCTAAATATTGGGATAAATTGTCTATAAACACACTGAAGAGTTTGGCCACATGCACGAATTCACTGACAATCCTGTTGAGTAGTTATTGAATTGCAAACATATTTAACAATGCATAACACTAAAGTTAAACCTTCTTGGTAGTCCCCAAAAAGCATAGTTCAGAACTTTTCAAGAATTGTTCCTTATATTCTCCGCCTAACCCTATGTTGTGACCACTCTTTTGATTGTCTCTTCGAGATAATTCTAAGGAGTGGTTACAACATAGGGTTTGGTGGAGAAATGATGATTCTATTATCTTTATGTATGGCTCTTGGCCTGTATTGACATCTATCATTATCTGGTAGCATGCTTTTCAGCGCTGCATGTTATGCATCAATAAATATTGCAAACACGAAACATGACAGGACTTGTATTCATATCCCAGTAAACAAACCTATCTACTTATTAGAATGTTTTTCATACAAAAAAATTTCTGAATATGCATAAAACTTGATACTATAACAAAAAAAGACAAACATAAAATGTAAATATTTAAATCACAGAAAGTTTTGAATCACACTTTACATTTAACTCTATTTCCTGCTTTTCTTGAATACAATATTTGACTGTCCCTTTTCTTAATTGGTCAAAATCTTGAATAGAAACATATTTCTAATAAATTATGATCTTTCTCAATAGTTAAGCCCAAGGGTTAGGTCTATTTTTTATGAAAAGCTCATAAGTTTGTTGAACAGTAAAAACTGTTTTACAAAAGCACTAATCTTGTGATATACTGATGTAGGTACAATATATTTGTACACTAAGTAATTATTGGCTATTGTAAAAAAATTTCATTCCTTTCTTTTTTGAAAAAAAAAATCGGAATATCAAACAATTTGGAACTTAATAGGAGGCCAGACAGCTCGATACCTATTTTGGATGCAAACTGTTGGCACAGATAATCACCAATTCGCTGCAAAAGTGCAAAGAGTTTGAGCCCACAATGTACCCCGAAGCAGATATATCTTATCAATCAAGACACATACTTTTGAAACTGATGAAAGCAATACCAAATGTTATTATGGCTGATTTAATACAAAAATAAATATCTTTAATTTTTATTTACAGTTATGTGATGACAACCAGACCTGGCTAATGCATACTTACTGATCATACTGTTGTTTCCTTTTGAACAAAATAAAATATTCTGTGTCTTTTCTACCGTTCAATCTCAAAAATGTTTTTCATTGTAAATGTAATAGAAAATTACCGGTATTCTCTTTCTTCTCTTGAAACAATTGATTGTTTTACAAAGTAATGCATTGCCCTGTACGATAAACAATTCAAATACAAACAAAACCTACCCATCCAAACACGCAAATGTGATATGCAAAACTAGTGGATAAATATAGTACTGAATGACATTATTACATCACAACTACGTAACTGACAAAACCCACTACAGTTCACTAGACGTATACTGGAATTATAGAAAATAAAACTCCTAAACATTACATTATTGTATTATCCCTTTCCCTGTTCTATGTTCTTTCCAAATTTCAATACCTACTGAATATGCATGGACAAAATAGTTGCCATTGTTGCCATTTTAGAAAGTAAAGACAAAGATCTTTGAAATTCTATTAGCAAACAGAGTAGACCCTGATCAGACGGCTCCTCTAGGAGCCGTCTGATCTGGGTCTACTCTGTTTGCAAATGCGTGGAAACACGTTTATATGAGGGAAAGGGTTAAACACCAACCAAACCAAAAGCATTATTTAGATGGGATCTTTTTATTATAAACGACATTCTTGTAGACATTTTAAAAATGAAAGTTTTTGAATAGAATTAAACAATTAGCTTTACTCCATGACTATGCATGACAGACTCTACCTTATAAACTATTTCATTAAGTTATATAAAAAAGTGAAAACATGGCTATGCCAAAAGGTGCAGAAACAGATTTAAGATATTCTGTATGCAAGCAAACAGAGCAGACTGATCAGATGGCTCCTACAAGAGCCGTCTAATCTTGGTCTACTTTGTTTTCAAAGGTGTCTTAAACATCTCTATGGAGTATAAGGGTATTTTTTTTAATTATCTTCTTTTCTAATAATGCTTTTGTTTTTTCTGAAGAAAAAAACCACTAATGCTAATATAAGATTGTTGATGCTACATAATCTTTCATAATCATACAAAATTCCTTGTTGATACTCAAAACTAAAATACGATGGTTCTCCTCAAACCGTCACATCAGACTGCCAAATGTCAAACAGTACATAAAAACATTTCCTTCACAATATCCATTGTCACTTGTGTAATATATCTGGTGGTTTCCCAACCCAGTCTCCTTGCTGCATCTCCTCAGTACTTAGTATACAGCTGTAAAATAATAAAAAAAAACACATGTCAATATTCTATTTTCCAGTAAACCTCTTTTGAATATACTTTAATTATGCTAAATATTCAGATGGACAAACATGGGTAAATACGAAGGAACAGTTTGTTTGTTGTTTACACTGTGTAATACTTCAGTAGCTCAATTTAAAACTTTCCCTTGTATAGATGACTGTCTTGTGGCTATACCGTTTCTTGTTTGATGGTGTTTGGTGCGGTTTCGTTTCGTATGTGGCTCTCCCTGTTTGACTATTTTTCCATATCTAGCACATTTGAAAACAGAGAAGACCCAGATCAGATGACTCCTGTAGGAGCCATCTAATCAGTCTGCTCTGTTTGCATGCTTATAAAATTATATAAATGTGATCCTGCAGTTTCTGCCTAAGCCAACGATTCCTTTATAAATCTTACCTTATCAAATTTAAGTTAATAAGTATTCATGAAGTGATCTATTCATGCATGAATGATCATTAGGGAAAGGGTTTAAAGTAGAACTATCACCAAATGTGATGAATACCCCACACAGCAGTCTTAATCGCAAATCCAAGGACCCAACCAAGTCACATCTTTTTCCTTGGCTGTCAGTGAAAGGGAAAGTCTAGAAAAACTGCTCAATGGACCAATTTTCCTTGTGTATTTTCTTTGAGTTTCAATTATTAAGCAATGCAGCAGACGACCGATTACATTGGATCACTCGTTACAGGGGCACAGGTGATGAAACACTACCTCCATTTGAAGAGTTACAAACTATTCTTACGTACACAAATCCAGCAAGTTATGAAAGGTTAGTAAAAAGGATTTACGCAAATTGAAAATCTGAACGAAGGCATAAATTACGTTGAAAGTTACACAAAAACTTACAAATTGTTAGTAAAACATTACCCAGGAACAGAGTGTAGTTACCATAGTTTTGCACTAAGTTCTTGATTTATCATTGAATGTCATCATTTGTTCTTGAAAAGATAAACAAGAAACAGACCAATGGTACTTAACGACTACAGTTTATGCTACAACACCTAAGTATAAAATCCTTTAACTTATATAGACACCCTTTTTTGCCTTTGCAAAAAACATAGACCCAGATCAGATTGCTCCAGTAGGACCTGTCTGATCAGGGATTGCTTTGTGTGCTTATGAAATAAAATAGATCTGATTCTACAGCTTCTCTCATCATTAAAAATTGCCTTGTTTGTGGTTCCATTATTAAAGATCCAGATACTATATTCATACATTCATTATTTGTCACATGAATATTCATGATAGAAATGATAACAGACTAATGGTAAACCTTTATAATTATATTCTGTGAACAAATCTGTGTATACCTTTGAAAACAGTTTGGACAAAGATGACATATCGAGTAACTCGGGATGCCACCTGGAAACAAACTGTTTAACTCTTTCCTCCATGAATATTCATGTAAGAAATATAGATGTCATTAATATTGATGAGCTTTAAAAAATTTGCTATAAAAGCACATGGACACGGGATGTTTTGGCCATGACAGAAACTGTAGAATCATATCTTAATTATATCAAAAGCAAACAGAGCAGACCGAGATCAGAAGGCTCCTGTAGGTGCCGTCCGATCTGGGTCTACTCTGTTTGCAAAGTCGTAGAAAGGCGTATTTATGGAGTAAAGGTTAAAGGTTTGATCAGAGTTTTAACCCTTCGCTTGCTACTCACGTCAATATACGTTGCTGTAAATAGTGAAGACCTAGATGAGACAGCTCCTGCAGGAGCTGTCTCATCAAGGTCTGCACTATTTACAAGTTGATTGTCCAACCAGTGCACCCAGTGCACTCCACAGTAGTGATTGCACAGCGAAATACTTGTACACAGTGAAGATATATGTAAAGATACAATAAGGCATGGGTAAAATTCAGCAAGAGAAGGGTTAAGATTAGAATTAGAATCTGCTTTGTTTTGAAAAGACACAAACTCATTACTACAGATCAAAGACTTGTTCACTCTTTGGTATATAAGCAAGCTTTAAGTTTTAACACTTTACTCAATGATTTTCATGTAAGATTCTGCCCCTTATGAACACTCCTTACATTGTAAATCAATAGGTCAATTCATAAATAAGAAAAATATAACATGGAATGTATTGCTATTGCAAACAGAACAGAATCAGATTAGCAACATATGAGCAAACAGAGCAGACCCTGATCAGACAACTCTTACAGGAGCTGTTTGATTTGGGTCTACTCTGTTTTCAAAGGCATAAAAATGTCATATCAAATAAAGGGTTAAAACAAATGTATCTAAAACCAATGCTCGATTGCTTTCTTCCATTTTGTCTAATTTCCCACCAAACAATTGTAAACAGAAGCATAACAAATGAAAAAGCTACATTGCTGGAAAATGAAATCATGCTCAATGTAATGAAACGTTCATATAGTAAAACCTCTCTAAACCGGAATTCTAGTAGAGAAGAATAAAGATACCTTTCAGCAGGTGGCTGCTTAATGCAGGGTGAAAGTCATGCAGAAAGCTCCTAGAGGAGCTTTCTGCATGACTTTCAACCTGCATTAAGCTGCCACCTGTCTCCAAGACCGATATTCATACTACATTTAACATCTGATTTAGAGAGGTTTCACTGTACATGCATATGGGTTAGGTTAGAGAAGCTAAACTTTGTCACAATTTCATGTCATATTCTATTTTTCCTATCACATATATTTTTCTTCTCTTTAGTCTTCTTCTTGTTATATCTATAATCAATTATAATGACAACTAAACAAGGGAGTTACAGATTATCAGTTAAAATAATCTCCATCCCATTGTCTGGTTCAAGGTTCCTGTTACAATTTAATGGAAATGGGAACAAGTCAAGAAAATGCGAGAGCTTTTTGAAATACTCTCCATTCCTTTAAGCTGGTTTCAGATTTTTTTTAGCTTTTGCTGAAATAGGAACAAGAATGTAGAAAATAAATATACATGTGATTTGTGACAAAGTTTAACAAGTTGTTATGAGTTATGATGTGCACAACAGTGAAGCCCTACAACGAACCTGCACGGTGAGGACTTGGGGATCGGCTGCGACGTGAAGGGCTCACTGAACGGGAGCGAGAACGGGGACGAGGGCTCACAGATCGGGAGCGGATGGGGCTACGACTTCTCCTTGACTGCGAATTAAGAAAAAATGTGAAGTGAATTTAACTGTCTGTAAAGGTTAATTTGACAACAAAATTAAAAAAAAAAAAAAGTGTTAATGTTATAAAAAGGAAGGATTAGGGTTAATTTTTTCATCAAATATAATTATTCAAACGAAGAATTCCAGCAGATTTTTAAATTGCTTTGTCTAGTTCATAAAAATACAGACTTTTCAACAGTCGAATTGGAACTGGAATTCTAGTTAAGAAGAGTTTAGATACTATAAGGTAGATGTCTGCTTAATGCATGGTGAAAGTCATGCAGAAAGCTCCTAGGAGCTTTCTGCATGACTTTCACCCTGCATTAAGCTGCCACCTGTCTCCAAGACCCATATTTATACTAAATTGAATGTCCTGTTTCAAGAGGGTTTATGGTATAGACAACTAAAGATTGTAGCCCCAAAAATGGATATACATAGATTTGACCTTTTGAGAAAGGTTACAAGGGTATTCAGTAAACGCTCTATAAAGCAACCACTACAAACACGTCTAATGATAGATCTATAACCTTTTACCATACTCCATGAATATGGTTGTAAGAAATAATGACATCATGAACATTTATTGGCAACATTTTTATAACAGTATTTGACCACAGGATGTTTTTGCCTTGGCAGAAACTGTAGGTTCTGATCTATGTTATTTCATAAGCAAACAGAGCAGACCCTGATCAGTCAGCTCCTACAAGAACTGTCTGATCTGGGTCCTTTATTACAAATGCATTTAAAGGTGTATCTATGGAGTAAATGGTTAAAACATGTAAAATATTAATGCAAAATGAAAGTAATGCAGAAATGTCCTAAAGGAGCTTTCCGCATTTCCTAAAATTTTGCATGAAACCACTAACTGGTTTTAGCCCTTCTCTTGCTGAATTTAAAAAAACCCAGTTCTCCTTCTTTACCCATGCCCTGTTGTATAATTACATATATCTTTGCTGTCTGCAATTATTTCTCTGTGCAATCACAGCTGTGGAGTGCACTGGTTGCTCAATCAACTTGCAAATAGTGCAGACCCTGATGAGACAGCTCCTGCAGGAGCTGTCTCATCTGGGTCTTCACTATTTACAGGTAGGTATATTGATGTGAATAACAAGCGAAGGGTTAACCCTTTACTTTGTGACCATTTTTTTAATGCCTTTGCAAACAGAATATAGGAGCTATATGAGCTGTGTCTGCTCTGTTTGCTTATAGAATAACATATGCCTGATTCAACAAATTTTTTTATGATCAAAACTCCTTTTTATCATTATGCCACATACTAATTTATATTCTGAAGGTCATTATTTCTTACATGAGTAAAGGGTTAAAGTTCCTAATGCTTAACTCTTTAATCCAAAGATATGCTTTTTAATGCCTTTGGAAACATAGATGCTCTGTTTGCTTATGAAATTCTACAGTGTCTGTAAAGGTAAAAAGGTCATGTTACCATTTGCCTTTATAAAAGTTCAGTTAATCAGTATTATTCATGGACAAAGGGTTATTTATTCATTAAGTGGTTGCTGCAAGTAGGCTTACCGTTTTGGATTTCTGGGCAATGAAAGGGTCAGTGCCATGGTGAATGATTGTTTAAGTGCATGATATTACAATGACCAATGATCTTGTCAATTAGGCAACATGTGTTCTGAACTAGAGCTGTCACTAATGGTGATGAAACAACTAGTCAATAGTGACCTTGTAAAGGTCACAGATCAAGGTCAAAGAACACAATGACTTATATATGATTATCTAAATTTCTTTTTGAAGAACTTTACCAAGTGATAACAGTATTTAACCCTTTACTCCATGAATATTCATATAAGAAATATTGGCCTCATGAATATTAATTAGATTTTTGTCATAATAGCACATGGACACAGGAATGTTTTGTTATGTAGAATCATATGAATCAAACAGAGCAGACACATATCAGACAGCTTCTACAGGAGCCATGTGATCTGGATCTACTCTGTTTGCTAAGGTGTAGAAAGGTGTATTTATGGAGTAAACGGCCAAAATCTTTGTATCCCAGTGGTTGATTCATGATAAACTAGGTCACCACTTTGGATCTAGATGATATGTTGAGTAACTCAGTTTCTCATCAGGATTCAATCTGTTTGACACTGTATACAGTAAAACCTCTCTATAACAACCACTAAATTGTGTTAATAAGTTGGTATTTAGGGCAGATGACTGCTTAAAGCAAGGTCACTATGTTTTAAGCAGTCACCTGCCTTTAACATAAAATACTTGATGTAATTTAGTGGCCGTTATAGAGAAGTTTTACTGTATTTGAAGAGAAATATTAGAAACTTAATTGTACGAATTGTGATAGACAACAACTTCAACAGACAAGAATTACATGTACTTAAAGTGAAAAGAATTAACTCAATGTTGGGTATGAATAGTATAATGGTAGAGTTTATATAGAATGAGTATGGCATAAATGTAAATTTTTATTTATTGTAACACTTAAATAAGCTTATCAAGTGACAATGAAACCATTCAACTGACAAATAATCCTTATCTCATACAAACACATTTTCACTCCTTTGCAAAGACCCAAATCAGTGTCATCAGTGTCTGTTCTGACTGATTATGGAATTATACAGTTCTGATCATTTTTAAACTATAAAAATTAAGTTTTATATTCATGGCATGGTCAATTCATGGATTTATAAATGATTTATCAGGGAAAGGGTTAATCAACTGCAATGACAATTAATCTATTCCTGTGACTATGACAGTTACAGTCAATAAATAATGAGACACTAAAATTTTTAGTCCCATCAAGAAAACCAAGATCTCTCTAAGTCTACACTGTTTGCAAATGTTCTTTTCTCCAGTCAGATACAAGCCAATTGATAATACAGCTATCTAACATATAGAATATTAGAAATAAAAACCCTACTTAGCTGTCCCAAGTTTAGCAAAAGTCAGAATTGCAATGGGAAAAAGACTCCTTATTAATGTAAAAAGATGAAGAAAAACAAAATCCTACAACAAGAGAATTGGCAATATCATGAAAATCAGATTTTTATTTGATTATTAAAGTCACCCAGAACCATTTTTCTATTTTCCATAAAAAAAAAAGATCCAATACCCCATGAAAACCTTTGTCTTCATGCATTACTTATGTAACAAAATGTTTTTCCTGACTGAGTTTATTGATCAGAAACCATTTTATGGTGACCCTAGACTCCCAAAATACAATCTCAAGCTTTTTTCCAGTTGAAGCTGTAACTAATGTTATTGTCCATAAAATGAAATGTTGATGCCCGCCTACCTGCCCAAACACCCATTAATTCTATCCCAATCAGAAGTTTTCTTAAAAAATCTAGTTAACCCTTTAATCCATAAATACACCTTTCTATGTCTTTGCAAAACAGAGTAGACCCAGATCAGACAGCTCTGATCAGAGTTTGCTCTGTTTGCTTATGATATAATATAGATCTGATTATATAGTTTCTGCCATGGACAAACTTTCCAGTGTTCATGTGCTATCATAACAATTAATCTAATTAATATTTATGGTGTCATTACTTCTTTCATAAATACATGTATTCATGGAGCAAAGGGTAAGAAAACTCTACAAAATTATACCCATTTGTCATGCTGCAATACCATATACATTTGATTAGTAACATTTCAGTTCTGTCAAAGTTTGCTACAACAATATAATAACATAAGATGATGACTCACTAAATATGTGCAAATATGACAGAATGGTGCTTGTAATGAACAAGACAGCAATGATCTGAACCCCCTCTGTGCTTAATCCATTCCCTCATATTGACGACTTTTGATGACTCTTTAAAGTCACTTTGTGAAACCATTGTGATAAATAGAGCATCTGCTCCTATAGGAGCAAGTGCTCTATTTATCACAATGGTTTCAAGCTAAAAAATTCTAAAATTTTCCTTTTCTCTAGTTAATGCTCCTTTTCGGTAGATTTATTCAAAGAGGTTGTATCTAAATATAGCCTATAAGGTTAAATGGATTAAACCAACATTTTTACATAGCAAACCATGTAAACCAACATCAACTGCCACATTTAACTCTTTTGGCACCAAAAAACTTTGTCTGCACATATTGTTGTCCGCTTTAAGTGTCAGTCCTTTACGCTGAATCAGATCATGTAGCTGATGTACAATGACTGTGTTGATCCAGATCAAGGCCTATGCTGTATCAGAGCATGTAGCTGATGTACAGTGACAGTGTTGATCCAGATCAATGCCTACGCTGTATCAGAGCATGTAGCTGATGTACAATGACAGTGTTGATCCAGATCAATGCCTATGCTGTATCAGAGCATGTAGCTGATGTGCAGTGACAATGTTGATCCAGATCATAAGTTTTCAGATAGCTCATCTTGGTCTACACAATTTTGCAATGTTCATGGTTGCTTTTCACAGGGGGTATCAGTCTTAGTTATTTACAACTAATATCTTATTAGTTCATAATTTTATGCCATTATTAAAAATCAGCAAATAGATATTCAGTGTCATTATTACATGAATATTCAACAGGGAAAGAGTGAAAGGAGTTATTCTTGAATAAAGTTTAAATCTACCAGTCTTATTCAATATGTCACTATTTACCTACATTAAAATTCTTTACACTGCAATGACAAATCTGAACTATTTAGGATTATTTGTCATTTGTTCGGAAATCTAAATAAAACAAAATGCACATCTTAAGACAACACAGTTAAACCATTAAAAGTTAAACAAGAGGGCCATTGGCCCTATATCGCTCACCTGAGTTACAGTAATATATTGACATTTTTCAGTGGACAACATTTCTAGCAGATGAAAGAAGCTTAGTCCACTGCTTTCACCCTTTCACTGCTGAATAAACTTGAACTGGATTCAGATCTAATACCAAGTGACTGGTTGACCAAGATCTAAACTGTTTACAACTTGTGCCATTTTTGCCTTAGCTCAAAATGCCTAAAACTGGTCTTTGAGAAATTCAAATGACGTCAATAAAGCTATGCAATTATACCTTGATCCAGGTATATAGGCAAATAAAGTGCTAGGCAGTACATAATGCCAGTTTTTGTGTGAAATGACCAATAAAAATATCTTTAAAAATCTTCTAACCCTTTCCCTCATATAAAGCTGTTTTCACGCATTAGCAAACAGAGTAGACCCAGATCAAACGACACCTATGGAATATAGATCTGATTCTACAGTTTTTATCAAAGCAAAAACTTCTCTTCACAAAAATAATGTGTTTTACGCATTAAAAATAAGAGTAGACTAGATTAGACGGCTGCTATAGAAGCTGTCTGATCAGGGTCTGCTCTGTTTGCATTTGACAAGATATAGATTTGATTTTACAGGTTTTATCAAAGCTAAAACTTCTCTTTATGGAAATAATTTTTTACGCATTAGCAAACAGAGTAGTCCCAGATAATTTTTTGTCAAAGCAAACAGGTAAGGGGTTAATAGGTGTTTAGAAATAATTCTAGCTCTAGGTGTGAATATCTGATGATAAGTCAATTAAAAGGGTCATTAGTTTTTTTAACAATTGAAATAGAGAAGAGTTACTAATTTTTTGAGTAACATTAATTATTGATCGACAATAATTTTGATTAACTTAAAGACATTATTTTTTTTAAAAATCAAATTAAAACAAATACAATTAGTAGCAAGGAGAAAAGACATTATTAAACACCTAAATTTCAACTAAATGCAATTAAACAAGAGTTGCATAATAAAATTTGTTAGAATAAATGATCATAATGAAACTATTTTTTTCCAATCACATAAATTAACTGCAGAAACAAACATAACATTGTGCAAAGACCTGTGAAACTAAAATGTTAACGGTTTATTCCAATGTCTCCCACATTTTGGTTGACAAAATTCCAATAAGTCCCACAATCAAGCCAGACAGGTAATTCAATGGAGCATGCATTAGACTATAGTCAGTATCAATTGATTGCTTTATAGGTTGCTTGAACTGGCCTACCTATAGAAAGAGAACAAATATATGCAGAAAACTGATAATTACAGTTAATGACTCAAACAAGATGATGGAAAAAGTTGAGGGTTGAATGTAATTTAAGTATAACATGTAATTAAGTCAGATTGCTTAATTAATAGACACTTAGTATTGTTTGTAATTGTATAAATCACATAAATCACATAATCAAAGTCATATTAAAATATTGTCTTTGATGCAATCGAAAAAATAAATTCTATTAAAGTCTGTCTGATCTTGGTCTACTCTGGTAAACTTTGCAAATGCGTGAAAACCTGTTTATTGACTGTTTCCAGCAGTTTATATCTTAAAATCCGTCTATTCTTGATGAGATGTTGAGTAATGTTATGAAGGAAAAACATATCTATTAAATTCCGTTAAATTCCATCTGATCTTGGTCTACTGTTTGCAAATGCATGAAAACACGTTTATGTGAAGGAACTTGTTAAATTATGACTGTTTCAAGCAGTTTTGATCCCGATGAGATGCTTTGTGAAAGGTTTCAATACATATGTACACGAAATCCTGAACAGTTTGATGTATTTCACATTGCTAACAGTTTGGCTCCAGATCAGACACTGCATAAGGTGGTGTGTGATTTGGATTCAAACTGTTTGTTATGTATTTAAATTTAAGAAATACCTAATAGTTTCCTTAATATTTAATATTCTAAATATGGTAACTAGCATAATGCCTATTTTTTTCCTAAAATGACAATTTTTTAGTTAATTAAAAGTATTAAAATGAATCTATTGTTGGTATTATCTAATTTAAGAAATACCTATTATTTTCCTAAATATTTAACTCTTTGCACATAATGTGGCGTCTCATGATTCTCATCATAATCATCTTGATTACCTATGCAAACAGTGTGGATCCAGATGATAATGCAGTGTCTCATCAGGATGCAAACAAGGGGGGGGCATATGCACGATCATGTTTTCTTAGCTTAGGATTTCCAATATCTCCCACATCTAATTTGAGAGACATTGGTAACATCTAGCTGTATAGCACTCAAACTATGGGGTTAATAGGTCAAACATTCCTTTCCAAATCCCTTTAATGTTTCGTCTGCAACAAAAAGTTATTGTCATCTGCTTCAATTCTTAAAATAAACTTACTTTCATTTTTTTTCAAAAATATGGTTAAGATGACAAACAGTTTGGATCCTGATGAGACGCTGCATTATGCAGCCTCTCATCTGGATCCAAACTGTTTGCATAGGTAATCACAGTTTCACCACTACTAGCGTGCAAAGGGTTAAGAGTCATGCATTGACCTGGAGAGATTTTACTGCCCAGAGCTATAACCCTTTAACTGCAGAAAAGCCTGTTTAACCCTTAATTTCCATCATATAAACTTGTTTTCATGCATCTGCAAACAGAGTAGACCCAGATAAGGTGGCTCCTATAGGATCAGGGTCTGCTGTTTGCAAATGGAATTTGATATATCTGTTTCTATGCCTTCTAAAACAGCTACACTGTTCCACCTTCCACATTTTATTATAAGTAGTTACAAATAGAATCACTATTCTGGAAGTACTAGAATTCCAATGCAGTTATCTCCCTTTGTCCATTATAGCTATGCTGATGGGACAAGGGAAATAACTGTGAGGAATTTTTTTTAACTAGCTTCCTGATGTTAAAGTAATATAAAACCCCAGGGTGAGGCCATTTTTGGCCCAGGGGTCATTATTTGAACATACTTGGTAGTGATACATTAGGTGATGCTTCATACCAAATATCTAAGCTCTAGATTATGTGGTTTCAGAAAAAAAATTGTTAAAGGTTTCCCTATATAAGTCTATGTAAAAACTACAAGCCCCAGGGCAGGGCCATTTTTAGCCCGGGGGTCATCATTTGAACAAACTTGGTAAAGGACCATTAGATGATGCTATATCCCAAATATCAAAGCTCTAGAAATTGTGGTTTCAGAGAAGAAGATTTTTAAAGATTTAAAAAAAAAACCTTTAAAAGTAGTGGGGCGGGGCCATTTTTTGCCCGGGGGTCATGATTTTAACAAACTTGATAGAGGACACCCTAAGGTACATTTCTGTGAAATTTGGTTGAAATCCTCCCAGTGGTTTAGGAGAAGAAGTCATTTGAAATAAAAGTGAACGGACAGACGGACGGACAGACGGACAGACGGACAGACGGACGACGGACGACAGGCGGTCACAATAGCTCACCTTGAGCCTTCGGCTCAGGTGAGCTAAAAAGGTAAATCAAAGGTGTGAATGTGATCATTTCACTTATTTTTTTTAGATATAAATCAACACAACATTTCTGACCTTCAGAAAAGGAGAGTATGGTGTGAACATTATAGGAATGGCAAACAGCTTCAGAAAAAAAGTAATTCAATTTAAAGTAATAAATTTGATTCGAAAGTTTAGTTTTCTTTCCATGCCTGTAAGTGTAACTACAAAAAGGTATTCAACATGATGTAGCAACAATAGAAATTTTCACAACACATACTTCATAGTGACTTTGCTTGCGTTCAGGTGACCACCATAATAAAAAAAAACCTAAAAATGTTTAACCCATTACCGGAGGCTGATAAAGATATAGAAAATAAAGATACATTTTCATGCATTATGAAAACAGAGCAGACTCAGAATTGACAGATCCTAAAGGACTGTCTGATCAGGGTAACATGCTCTGTTTGCTTGTGAAATGATATACAGGTAAACCTCTGAAAACCGAACACCTTCGGACCGGACAAAATGTTCGGTTTTCAGAGGTGTT
This sequence comes from Azorinus chamasolen, assembly GCA_963576725.1. Taxonomy (NCBI): domain Eukaryota; kingdom Metazoa; phylum Mollusca; class Bivalvia; order Cardiida; family Solecurtidae; genus Azorinus; species Azorinus chamasolen. The sequence continues at coordinate 20,363,557 of OY755242.1, forward strand.
CGGTTTTCAGAGATTTTTCTTAATGTGAAACCTGAAGGTATTGAATGTGATCTTCTGTAATACCGTTCACTTCTTTTGATCTTATCAGAATAAGATACAAACATTAGTTTCTACTATAGATGAGAGTATTCAGTAACAAGAAAATAATCATATTGTAATATTGTTTTATCTAATTTATACTTTGCCACTATGATATGGATGACATTGGAGCGGGCATGATTGTGTTAAGTGTTTACATCAAACTTACCGTTAGATTCACTGCCTGATTGATTTTATATATCTTTTATTATTTTTCATAATCAAAAGGCTTGTTCATGTAGAATAACTCTAAACTAAACTCAGTCCATTGAAGTGCTGGTAATATGTAACATGAACATTTAAGTATCTAAGCATTGTGTTTATGAAAACAAAATTTGCATGTTGAAATCATTTTCCCTTAATTTCAATAAATAGGTGTGAAAAACCATGCCTAATTAAAGTTTTCTTATGATTTCCAAAAGCAACATCAGCTACAGTATTAGCCTATACCCCTGTTGTGTTTTTCACACCTTTGTAGTAACACAGGCAGCTGTCATACACAGTAGGGGTTCCAAAATTCCCTAGTCAAACTATCAACAAGTCAGCACCCCTAATTGGCCCTCAGGGTATGTTCGGTTTTCAGAGGTTATTTACAATGGAAATATAGGTTTCTGTTCCGGAACTTGTGTTCGGTATTCAGAATTCGGAGAGTTCGGTTTTCAGAGAGCTTTTCTATATAGAATATATAAGGAAAAATTCGGGACTAAAATATTTGTTCGGTTTTCAGAGATTTTCGGTTTTCAGAGGTTCGGTTTTCAGAGGTTTACCTGTACAGTAAAACCTCTCTAAACTGGACTTTTAGTAGAAAAGAATTTAGATACTTTTAGGCAGGTGGCTGCTTCATGCAGGGTGAAAGTCATGCAGAAAGCTCCTCTAGGAGCTTTCTGCATGACTTTCACCCTGCATGAAGCTGCCACCTGTCTCTAAGACCGATATCTATACCAAATTTAACGTCCGGTTTAGAGGGGTTTTACTATAGTTTGATTCTACAGCTTCTGCAACAGTCAAAATTTCCCGTGTTCATAATGCCATTATAAAAATTCAGCTAATTAATATTCATATTTGATTATTTCTCAACTTAATATTTATCCGTTGCACCGGAGATCGTATAAAAGATAAATGTTTAAAAGCCGTGAAGGCCACAATACGTTACTGACAGTGAGACCATGTCAAAAAAAAAGGAAAGATTGTTATACCACTCCTTTCTCACGCTTCACATTGTGCTACAAGATCAAAATACTGTCTCCATTAGTATTGTCAGGGTGATGCAATTCAAGGTAACATCAATTTCTTTTAGTTTTTCCTTAACCCTTTCCCTCACATAAACGTGTTATCACTCATTTGCAAACAGAGCAGACCCAGATCAGACAGCTCCTATAGGAGCCGTCTGATCAGGGTCTGCTCTGTTTGCTAATGGAATTTGATAGATCTGATTCTTTATGTTCGAAAATGGCTACAATGTTCCACCTTTCAGATTGCATTTTAACTTTTTTGTTCATGAATATTCAGTAGGTATTGAAATTTGAAATAAACATAGTACAGGGAAAGGGTTAATAAAATTAAGCCTTAAACCATACATACACCTTTTTAGGCCTTTGCCAACAGAACAGGTCTAGCTTACATGGCTCCTGTAGGAGCAATCTGATCAGAGACTGTTCTGTTTGTTTATAGAAAATCTTAGACGTGCTTCATTACTATTTGCCATAGCAATGCCTGATGCCAAAATGATTTTTTCAGAATTAAAAACTAGTGGAGTGGGGAGATTTGGTTTCCTGATGCTCAGAATTGATTCATTCAGCTTTAAAAAACAATGGAAAGGGGAGATTGTGTGTCCTGATATTTATTATAAATACAAAATGTATGTATATTTAGTACAGACTTAGGAATATATTTAATAAGGAGATGATATCTCTTGGCACTCAATGGGCAAAATTGTGATTAAACTATGTAAATGGTTTGAATCTTAGACCCTTTACTTCATAGAAACATCTTTTTCCAAACAGAGTAGACTAGCATCAGATAGCTCCTGTAGGAATCATATGATTTGATTCTACAGTTTCTGTCATGGCCAAAGAATCATGTGTCCATATACCATAATAAAATTCATCTAACTAATATTCATGATGAACAGTCATCAGGTAATAGGGTAATCTATCACTTCACAAATATTCCTGGATTGAATCTTTATAATGGTTACCCAACAAGGGAATCTGTGGCCATGACAGATACGTTAGAATCAGTCCTATAGAGTTCCATAGGCAAAAAGTGCAGACCCTGATCAGGTGGTTCCTAAAAGAGCTAGCTACTATAGGAGCCATCTGATCTGGGTCTCATCTGTGTCTCATCTGATCTGGATCTCATCTAATCTGTTTCTGATCTGATCTGTGTCTCATCTGTTTGTAAAGGCATCTCTGTGAGATAGAGGCTTAAAAAAAAGATTTTACTGCATAATGCTGAAAAAATTTATTAAGAACAATCATAAGATTTGGACACAAACAATCTTGTCCTGCAGTCAAATATTGAGTGTGCTCAAAGTTAGTTATGTGCAATAACAATGTTAAGACAGGGAACCAACCAGGGATGCGCCTCTCTTGGTGCAGCACTCTCCCTTGATCCTGCAGGTGATTCCCTGCATGAGGGAAGGCCAGATGTGGTGGTTCACCAGTGGAGCTGAGTGCTCAGAATCGTAACTCCTGCGGTACCTGTGAAATAAACATAAAACAAATGTGAAAACTATTTCTTATAAAATAGACCACACTTTATGATTGTTTCAGAGAGACAGCATAGGGTTTGGTGGATAAATGAGGATTTTTGTTTTTGAATGTGTACCTTATCTGTTGTTCTGTAAATATATCAAATACAGTAGACCAATATTGGGGACCATCTCAAAAGATCATGCAAAACTTGTAACTACAATATACACACACAAAAGTTGTGGCGACTTTTGTTTTGCAAACAATTTCAATGTAGATGAGTTAAAAAAAAAAAAAGCTGGCATCTTTAACCCTTTACCTGATAGAGCGCCTTTTGATACCATTGCAAACAGAGTAGATCTAGATCAGATGCTCCTGAAAAGAGCCGTCTGATCAGGGTCTATTTTATTTGCTTATGGTAATGAAATTATAACAGATCTGACTCTATACAGAAAATAATATCCCATTTACATAAATTATGCTATTATAAAAAATCAACTTATAATTATTCTTGATGTCATTATCTCTAACATGAACATTTAACATAGAAAGGGTAACACTGATCGTGATTTAAAATGAATTGAAAAAACCCGAACACATTACTTTCAGAATGAAAGATAATTTTATGTATGTATGACAATTTTGTAAATTCCTATAAATGTTAAAAGAATGTAGTTACGAGAATTTTGCACAGAGTCTTCTTATGTGGATTGATCCCTGTCACTGTATACATGAAGTCAATTTAACCTTGCAAACAGCTTGGATCAAGATGAGACACCAAGAAATGCACTGCCTTATCAAGATTCTGATCATGTTATCAATGGAAGAGATTTTTTGAGAAAAGAAGCAGACAGCATTTTTTTCAAATAGAAGCAATTTAATGTTAAAAGGATTAAAACCCATTCCTTTCCATTTTGAATTAAATGAAACACAAATTATTTCACATTTGAATTTTTTTTTTTTTCCCCTTATTTCTCTTTTCTCTAACACATACTTGCTATCATCAAAGAGCTCAGCCCGGGAGGCTACAGCCATGTCTAGTGGGTGAGCTAATGCACTCATCTGCCAGGCCATCTTGACGCATTCACGGATGAATGGCTGGATGATGGCGAAGGATGTGTCTGGTGGCAGGTAGATCTGGGCGTTACAGTTCAAGTTGCGGATCACATCCTGCAGAGCGAAAATAATATACAGTAAAACCTCCATAATGTATCCAAAAAGAGTTGGGTTGTAGATGCAGGTAGTAGCTTAATGCAGGATGAAAGTTGTGCAGAAAGCTCCTACTGGAGTTTTCTGCATTATTTTCATCTTGCATTAAGCTACCACCTGCTTTAAAGATGGCAATATGGTTTAATTAAGTGGTCACTTTAGAGGGATTCAACTGCATATGACTAACTTCAACTTTTGGTAATACTATTATCTAAATATTTCTATCAGATAAAGAGTTCACAAAACTGTATGCTCAAAAGATATAGAAAATGGAGAATTGGTGATTTGTATTGATATTTAGGAAAAATCCAGAGAAATAGTAGGCCTGGAATATGAAATCATAATAGATTAACTAAAGTTTGTCTACAACAGGGATTTATAAAACAACAACATTGTAGCAAAAAATGTCCTTATACGACACAACTTCATAAAATACACTTTTACATATCATTTAAGGGAAGTTACTGAGTTATGTGCATTGTAATCACTATTGCAGTTAATTACGAGCGTGATATTGTCGTGAGCGATATCGGTACAAGTAGAGTTTACTGTATTGATAAGTACTGGTAGATAAAGAAAGTGAAGACATTGATTAGATTCCACATTTTCAAAATTATGGCCCACATGGATATACCCTGTAAATAATTAACCATTTCCTCCATAAATACACCTTTCTACACCTCTGTAAACCTCACCTGTTGAACCCATTGTGATAAATAGAGCATTTGCTCCTATAGGAGCAAATGCTCTATTTATCACAATGGTTTCAAACTACAAAATTCTAAATTTTCCTTTTCTCTAGTTAATGCTCCTTTTCGGTAGATTTATTCAAAGTGGTCAGATGTAAAAAAAAAAAGCATATGAGGGAATGGGTTAAGAGTACCTCTTCTCATGGAATGGTTCATTTATAACTTACTGGAAGCAGTTGGTGTTTTAACTTTTACTTCATGAATATTCATGTAAGAATTAAGAGAAATGGTAACAAAATCAGAATTGCAGCAGACAACACTTTTTGCAGACTATAATTACTGAGCATGCAAAGAGATGATGAGTGACATGTCAAATCTGTTGGTATCATCTCATTTCTGGATCAAGTTGTTCTTTTAACTCTTTACCTCATGAATATTAACCATTTCTTCCATAAATACACCTTTCTACGCCTCTGTAAAAGTCACTCAATGAAACCATTGTGATAAATAGAGCGTTTGCTCCTATAGGAGCAAATATGCTCTATTTATCACAATGGTTTCAAACTTCAAAATTCTAAAATTTTACTTTTCTCTAGTAAATGCTCTTTTTGGGTAGAGTCATACAAAGAGGTTGGGTCTAAAAATAGCCTATGGAGGAAAGAGTTAATGTAAGAAATAATGACATCATGAATATCTATTAGCAGAATTCTTATAAACTGAAACTGAAGAATCAGATCTATATAATTCAATAAGGAATAGTGTAGACCCTGATCAGACAGTTTCTACAGCTGTTATCTGATCTGGGTGTACTCCATTTGCAAAGGCTACATAAGTGTGTTTATGAAGTAAAGGGTTAATTCCATGCAAATTTCAACATCATAAAGGTGAAAATACTGAAACCTAATACAAATTGCCATGCATAAATTATTGGAACTTATTGATTTAAACTCTTTGTCTGGTAGCAGCTAATGTGAGAGTACCTCGTAAAACAGTTTGTATCCAGATGAGATGCTGAGTAACTCTGCTTCTTATCTGGATCCAAACTGTCTGACACACTGACTACTGTTTTTAAAACAATATTTGCAGAAGACAATTACTTAGTGTGCAAATGTGTTACAATTTACTAGCATATGTGACCCATTATGGCATATAATTATGATTGATATGTTCAAAATGTATAATGATGTAAAATGAATAATGTAATATCATTCAATAACATGCTGTCACATAATTTATGTATTTAAGTTGTTGCTACGGAAATGTGAATTCAAAAACAAATTATCAATATGCAAACAAAATAAAAACCCATTCAAAATCTTTCATGAGTGACAGTGTTGCACAGTACGCTGTGTTACGGTTTGATGGTAAAATACAAATCATATGAGCATTGCGACTAGGAAAGGTGCCCTCAGAAGATTTGTAGACTAAGACTAGCAACCTCATAAGGGAATGGCATATACCATATTCATCCTAATAAACGCCCACTCTCTAATAAATACCCCCTTACTTCTAAGGGGGGAAACTAAAAATGAACAAAACAACTAAATCTCTTGTAATAACCATTAGATAAAGAACTATAGGTTTTTTCAAAATACATGTAATAGCTTAATGCAGACTAATAGCAATGCATAAAACTCTGCTAGGGGCTTTCTATGTTGCTTTCACTCTGCATTAAGCAACCAGCTGTATACAAAATGCAAGAAGCTCCCTTTAAAAAATGTAACGACCCAAGGATTGTTTATTAGAGATACCGGTAATACAGTAACTAAAGTCTACAATGTTTGTTACACTGAATAAAATATCACCAGCAGACTCAAAAGCGTATCAAAACAATGTAGATCCCAAATGAATGGCATCTTAACCCATTACCTCACAGGCTATTTTTAGACCCACCTCTTTGAGTAAATCTACCAAAAAGGAGCATTTACTAGCAAAAAGGTAAAATTTAAAATTGTGTAGTTTTGAAACCATTGCGGTAAAAAGAGTATTTTGCTCCTATGGAGCAAATGATCTATCACAATGGTTTCAAAAAGTGACTTTTACAGAGGCGTAGATAGGCATCAATATGAAGGAATGGGTCAAACAGTGCTAAAGATAAGAGAAATACTGATTAACCTAAATGTCTCATTAGTTAGTCAAATATTGTATTACTGGTACTCATTAGAATTTTAAAGAGTACCATTAACCCTTTCCCTGTTCTGTATTTAGGTCAAATTTCAATACCTACTGAATATTCATTAACAAAATAGTTACAGAGAAATATGGAATGTGGAACGCTATAGACATTTTAGAAAGCAAAGAAACTTATCTATCAAATTCCATTAGCAAACAGAGTAGGCCCTGATCAGACGGCTCTCTAGGAGCCGTCTGATCTGTGTCTACTCTGTTTGCAGATGCGTGAAAACACATTTATATTAGGGAAAGGGTTAAGATAGCGTTTGATGGGGAAACACAGAAACTAGATCTCTTATAAACTCTTATCTACATCTCTCTTGAGTAAGTCATGCAAAGTGTAAATGTTCTTTTTTGCTCATGATGTGGCTGATATAGACTATAAAGTTCTACATTTCTTCATGCAAGTTGCCAACCCGACAAGTATGCCACACGTGCAATAGACACGTGCATATGCATACCCACAGGCTGATAATCCAATAAACCAATGATCGCTCGGAAGTCTACAAAATTTCAGCAAAGGTTCAATAAAACTGGAATAAGTTTCAAGACATCAAACAGTCTTAGTTTTCCATGATATAGCATTTTTGGCTATAATTTTGGCTATCATAAAAAAGAACAGTTAAAACACTTATTCCAACTTTTAACCGTTTCCCTGTTCTATGTTTATCTCAAATTCCAATATCTACTGAATATACATGGACAAAATAGTGATAATGAAATATGGAATGATGAACGTTGTAGCACTTTTAGAAAGTACAGAAACAAATCTATCAAATTCCATTGGCAAATAGAGCAGACCCTGATCAGACGGGTCCTATAGGAGCCGTCTGATCTGGGTCTACTCTGTTTGCAATTGCATGAGAATGCATTTATATGAAGGAAAGGGTTAATCACAAACTCTATGCTGTTTTATAATGATCAGGATCCAGAATTTGTGATCTAAGGCTGAGGTATACTGCTCATACAGAAGTTGTCTGATCTCAGTCTACTCTATTTGCAAGGTAATAAAAAGGCAGGAAAAAAGTACATGGTAAAAAGAATGTATGTTTAACACAGATGACTACAAACATAGATTTGACTGGAAATACATTTAAATCATCCCTTCTACTTACAGAGACCATGCCGGGAGCATCGTAGAGGTCAATGTTCTTGTTGACGTAGTCTTGTACCGCCTCCTCAAGAGTCATCGGGCCGGAGTAAGTGATGGCGAGGTTGGATCGCACTTTGTTCTTGAACTGTCTGAATGACACTTTAGCCTGAGCAAAGGATTCCTAGGAAAAAAGGCAAGTGAATGTAATTTGATTTTACTGAACAACTAAAAGTGAAACAAGTACAAAAATTACACAGGTAATTACTGTAGAAAATTCATGTAAGAAATATTGACATCATGAATATCTATTACAGTAAAACCTCTCTATAACGGCCACTAAATTGTGTTAATTAGTTGGTATTTAGGGCAGGTGGCTGCTTAAAGCAAGGTGAAAGTAAAACAGAACGCTCCTATAGGAGCGTTCTGTTTTACTTTCACATTGCTTTAAACAGCCACCTGCCTTTAACACAAAATACTTGATGTAATTTAATGACCGTTATAGAGAGGTTTTACTGTAGTTGAATTTTTATAATGGACTATGTACACAGGAATGTTGGGTACTGGCAGCAACAGTTTTCTGTAGTCAGATCTATTATAATTCATAATCAAAAAGAGCAAACACTGATCAGGTGGCTCCTACAGCATCTGGTCTGGGTCTACTGAGACTGTTTGCAAAGGCCTGAAAAAGTCCTTTATATGAGGGAAAGGGTTAACTCTTTACATCAATAATACTAAAACAAATACAGTAGACACTGATCAGACTGTAGCAGTCCTACAGGAGCCTTCTGGTCTGGGTCTACTCTGTTTCCAAAGGTGTTAAAAAGCTTAAGTATCAATGGACGTGAAGGGTTAAAAGCTAAGAACAAGTGAACTGGGTCCATGCTTATAAAACTTTTAGTTGAGTCTGAGTCCAAAGGCTCAAATCTGACCAATCAAAAGCTTGAGAACTCAAATCTGACCAATCATAAGTTTGAGAACGAACTCAGACTCAACTAAAAAGCTTTATAAGCATGGACCCTGGTGTTGGCAAACAGACTTTTCTGATCAGAGTCTTTACTAATTGTCATTTATAATACTGCAGCAAATAAGAATACCTCGTAATGAATTAATTCTACCATTAACCTTTCAGTTGATGGATATTCATGTAAGATTGCTCATTACGTCAAAACTACTAAATAAGGAAATGTATTGCCATGGCAAACAGTAGAGATTCAATCAGTTACATACATCAGAGCATACCCAAATCAGATAACTCCTACAGCACTGCCTCATGTGGCTCTACTTTGTTTACAATGGTGGAAAAAAGGATGGATTATCAAGTTAAGAGTTATTATTATTACTATTAATAAGAATATCACAAATGAACTATTCCACTTTAAATGTTCAGATTTCAAACTTTTAAACTCTGCCTCATTTTAATTCTCTTGAGTTTTTTCTTTGTTCCGAAACAAAAGGTACCCAACATTTTAACCCTTTACTCCATAAATATGTTTTTTACACCTTTGCAAACAGAGTAGACCCAGATCAGAAGGCTACTGTAAGAGCTGACTGATTGGGGTCTGCTCTGGTTTCTGCTATGGCCAAAATTCTTCTGTGTGTTCATGTCATTGTGAAAAATTCAGCAAATTAATTTTCATGATGTCCTTACACGAATATTCATAGAGGCAATTATCAAACTAAATATTTCCAGCTTACCCTGACAGCCTCAAAGACAATGCGCTGATTATTCTCATGATCTGAGGAGTAAGTCTTCAGCGTGTCCATGGCATCGAGACGGTACATAGAGAAGCAGTCATTCCAGCGCCCGATCAGATGTAACTCTCTGGACTTCTGGAAGTGGTCTTCGTAAGAGAGGGGTGAACTAAGTCCAAGGCGGGAGCTCGGGCGGTAGGTACTCAGGCTGTCAAGAGTGTCCCTAGTATTGAAAAATTAAACATCTGAAACTCAAATCAAGGTTTAACCTCTTTCCTTCATAGGTTATTTCTAGATACAACCACTTTAATAAATCTACCGAAAAGGAGCATCAACTAGAGAAAAGTAAAATTTTAGAATTTTGTAGTTTGAAACTATTGTCATAAATAGAGCATTTGCCCCTATAGGCGTTAAAAGGCGTATCTATGGAGTAAAGGGTTAACAATGCCATGACAGTCGACATAATAATAATATTAAAATAATATTGTAAAAGTGATATTGATCTACTTTGGGTTTTGCACTTTCCCAGATGACAGGTTATGACAGCAGTAATGCTGTTACAATGATTCATTGATGGCCATGCAGGGGACAACAGTCCACTCTGCAACTACCTCAAACAAGATAAGGAAGCAATATGTTTTGCTACCGGTACATGGTCTAAAGGGTGTAATAACAAACAGGGGGATTTTTATGTATGGAATGATAAGGAAGGACTTTATCACTGGAACATTTACACAATTGGCAATACAGGACAAAACTGGTGAAAAGGTGTCTTCCAAAATACAAATCTTATCAAACTCCTTATCATAAGACTAAAATCTTCCTTTCTCCATCAAACCGTATGTTGTGACAACTCTTTAGAAATATCTAAGAGATGATTCTAAAGAGTTGTCACAACAAAGGGTTTGGTGGAGAAATAAAGGAATTATTCTTAAAACTATTTTAATTTACACATCTAATCTGGACCTCTGAAACTGTACACTTTACGTCTGATTAACCCTTTACTCCATGAAAATTCATATCAGAAGTAATGATTGTATGAATATTACTTGGCTGAATCATGAACAAGGGAATTTCACAATGGCAGAAAATTGTAGAAAATCATCTACCGTATATACAGTAAAACCTCTTTAAAACGGCCACTAAATTGTGTTAATTAGTTGGTATTTAGGGCTGCTTAAAGCAAGGTGAAAGTAAAACAGAACCCTCCTATAGGAGCGTTCTGTTTTACTTTCACCTTGCTATAAGCAGCCACCTGCCTTTAACACAAAATACTTGATGTAATTTAAAAAAATAATAATAATAGTAATTTAGTGGCCGTTATAGAGAGGTTTTACTGTCATGTAATATGAAAACAAAGCAGTCCTTGTTCAGACGGCTCTTACTGGAGATATCTGATCTGGGTCTACACTGTTTGAAAAAGGGCCAAAAGCCATCTCCATGGAGTAAAGGGTTAAGCAAAAGATGTGTGCTAAAAAGCCTTAAGAAAAAGGCTCTATGCAGTTTGAAAACTGTCAAAAGCCATCTTTTCTCCTGGTGGAACTAACTTTTATGACATTGTCACAGTAATAAGGTCACAAAATCTCACAACACTATGAATTAACTGGGGAACAGATGAAATAGGGGCAAAAATGGGTTTACATACAAAACCACAAAAAGGTACAAGGTTTACATTATTTACATTGGTTATAAGAGTCACATGCTTGAGCTCAAACATTTAAATCATTCAATGTATTCATTTGTTTAACCCACTCAATTATCGGCTATTTTTTAGATCCAACCGTATTGAATAAATCTACCGAAAAGGAGCATTAACTAGAGAAAAGGATTTTTTTTTCAAATTTTGAAGTTTGAAACCATTTATGACAATGGTTTCAACAGATTTTCACAGAGGTTTTATGGTGGAAAGGGTGGTAGACTCTTTTAACAAAATAAATTTACAATTGAATTGACATTTATTGTTTACCTGATGAATATTCATGGTAGACTACTCTTATTATTGATTAACCCTTATAACGCTGAATTTTCAAATGGACTCTTCCAAAATTCAAATAGGTTAAGCTTATAGTGAATATTTAGGGATGTTTTCTAAAGAAAAGTGTAATATGACAAACAGTGCAGACCCTGATGAGAGGGCTCCCTTAGGTCTACACTGTTTGCAAAGGACATTAGTGACTCGGGTCCCACACTGTAAGGGTTAACTTAATCTCCCATATGTTATATAAAATAAGTGAATAGACAGCTAAGACAAATACCGCATAGTATAGGAATAAGATCTAAGATGTTCTATAAGCAAACAGGGCAGACTCTGATCAGACAGCACCTACAGGTGTCATCTGATCTGGGTCTAATCTGTTTGCAAAAGTGTCAAAAGGTGTCTGTATCAGATAAAAAACTAACAATACCAGAAATATATTAATGTTATATCAAAACCCGTGAGATGAAATGATATATAGTTGAAGTTAATATGGTTAAAGAACATGAAAACACATCACTTTATTTTTTGTTTACTGTTATTATATATATATAAGATAAGGAGCTAACCCTTTGAATAATGGTAGACAACTTATTGTTTACCAATAGTGCAGACCCAGATCAGTGAGCTCCCTGTAGTGAGCCCTATGATCCGGCTCTTGACTATTTGTTATAAAATATCCTCTAGTAAATTTATACCTAATGTATTCTACCATTTAATTATGATGGACTACAGTAAAACCCCTCTAAACCGGAATTCTAGTAGAGAAGAATTTAGATACTTTTAGACAGGTGGCTCCTTAATGCAGGGTGAAAGTCATACAGAAAGCTCCTAGAGGAGCTTTCTGTATGACTTTCACTCTGCATTAAGCTGCCACCTGTATCCAAGACCGATATTTATGCTAAATTTAGCGTCCGGTTTAGAGGGGTTTCACTGTATAACGCATTTAACGGGTTAACACCTACCATGCAAAAACATGCTTCTCTATCCAAATTTAAACTTTATTGCAGGTTGAGTATTTTTTTTTACTATAAATCTATCACTGTTAGACCTTACCCTGCTGTGGAAAAATTAAAGAACTTTAGTGAGCAAGCTCAAATATTTACCCCACGCTGCCACTATGTCAGAGACAAAAATGGACCCAGGACAAATTCCTCTGAATACCAAACTCATCCAAGCTTTTATTCACAACAATTCTTAAAGCAAATTTGAGATAAATTGGTTTAGAAATGAAAGTTCTAGATGTGCGACAATGTATTATGATACACGGACAGACTGACAGGTCAAAAACTGTATACCCCAAGCAGCTTTGTTGCATGGGGTACAATAATGTCTGCGCAAATTTTGATTTGGTGTAATTTTGACTTCATCCTATTTGATCAAGCTTTTTTTTTAAATTATTGCCTGAGTGTCAAACAGCTTGAATCGTGATGAGAAATACTAAGCGACTCATCTGGATTCAACCTGTTGGAAAATATGTGTCAGGTTGCGGACATACATGTAGTGATAAGGGGATAACTATAGAAATGTACAAATTACTGAAATTACTTATTTCATCAGCATTACGGAGACAATCCATTCTACCACCAGTAACCATTGCATGTGTAAAATTCAATCAACAGCTTAGTGAAAACTAGTGTATCTACATTCTATTAACTTATATAAAAAAGTTGAAAGTTACAACAAAGTTAATCTATATCAAGCTTCAAGGTAGATGTTCACTTTCATTTCTGTAAAAATTTATCAAAATGCGAAATGGTTTGGATCATAATCACTAATCATATTGCTGTATTTCTGATTGCTGAGTTTCTGATTGCTGAGTTTCTCGCTGTCTTTGCAGTTCCTAGTAACAGTTACACCAGTTTGTCACCAGCCCCTAAAGTGCAAATCCCTTACACAAAGGTAAAACCAAAACCTACCAATAGCTTGTCACCTGTCCCTAAAGTGCACATCCCTTACACAAAAGAAAAAACAGAACCTACCAAACCTATTTCCAACAAGTAAAAACACTATTTCATTAAAATTTTCTAAAGCAAGAGCCCCAAAACATATAGAACCCTTAGGTCAACTGTTTGTGAATATTATCAGTTTTAAATGGACAGATTTCTACAGATAGTCATTATTACTCATGAAATGGCTAATTATTTCTCCCCATACCTCATGAATATTCATATAAGAAATAAAGACATTATGAATAGTAATTAGCTCAATTATTAACACATTAACAATATAGATCTGATTCTAGTTTCTGTCATAGCAAACTCCTGTATTGATGAACCATTATAAAAATTCAGTTAATAAACATACAAGGTTCACGAACCATTATAAAAATTCAGTTAATAAACATACAAGGTTCACGAACCATTATAAAAATTCAGTTAATAAACATACAAGGTTCATGAACCATTATAAAAATTCAGTTAATATACAAACAAGGTTCATGAACCATTATAAAAGTTCAGTTAATATACAAACAAGGTTCATGGACTACTATAAAAACTCAGTTAATAAACTTACAAGGTTTCATCATTTCTTATATGAAAAGCCATGAAGTAAAGAGCTAATTCATTTGTAACTTCTAATACCCTTAGTACAGACTTAAATATTTCAGTGTGTGTTAAAAGAAAAACTACAGGGCAAGTAAAGAAAATATAAAATCTTTGTCATATACAGACTGAACAAAAGAAAGAAAGAAAACATTCCTTAGGGAGAAAAGAAAAATCTGTTTTAAAATAAAAAATCTTGGCCAGCCTTCTCTTTGATTTTGTTTATTAAATAATCACTCAACTTCACCACAATTTTACATTATTCACAATAACAAGCATTCAAAACTTCCTTCATAATGATGACCCTGAACTTCATAATTACATTCTTGCATCATTTTTTGTAAAGGCAATGAAAATATAGTGCCATATTCTACGATAATTTTACTGAAAGCATAACTTTGTGCAGGCAATAAACTTGAGTGATGTTGTTTTTGATTGAATGGAAATCAATGATGGGATTTTAAATCTAATTTAAAATTCTCCTCTGTATCAATATCACCATATACTATCAAGCGTAATAAATCTTACCAATACTTATAACATAAAATCAAATACTCATGACATTACCCAAAAGCATTTAGCCAATCACAGCCCAGACCTGATTTGAATGTATGGAATCTCATAATTATTTCTCTGCTAAACCATATTTTGCAAGTACTCATTACAATTACTGTACCACATAGACAGGTGATTTAATGAACACTAGCAAGATAAAGAATGGAATAGAAATACAGAATGTTTTTACCTAGATATCCTAACCCCTTCCACACTGAATACCAATCAGTGTTTAGCTATAGAGTCAACTCTTGAGAATGAAAGGATAATTCTTAAACTTGCAAGAGGATTTTGAATAACAAACTGTGCAGCCCTTGATCAGAAGGCTCCTCAATGAAACTTCTGATCTGAGTCTACACTGTTTCCAAATGACAGTACCATGTGTGTCCCACATTCAAAGAGACTTAATCTACAGGCCTGGACTGATTGTCATGTTTCAAATCACTAATAGAATACAGTGATATCACAAAAAAGGAGAAATATTTGTTGATGAGAGTAGGGCAATGCATGATTTTTGTATGACTGTCAAAACCAAATTCTCTATTACCTTTCGAGATAACTGGCCTTATTAGTAGCAATAAATAGTTCACTCTTCAGCTGCCGAATCTGCCTCTCGAGGTCATCGACAAGATTTGATTTAGCTCGGAGCCTTACGATTTCATCTTGTGCATCTGCTAGCCTGGTGTGGGACACAAAATTTTGACGTGAAATTGAGGAATAATACAAAAGACATTCAGCCACCTCTGTGATTGTTAGGAATCCGTTACCTCCTTTGCTCATCTTTCAGTTTTTAATTGTTAGCTCAGAGAAATAGATGAAGCAGAGTATTTCAAATATTACAATCATCATTTCTTCATGAAGACCTATATAACAATATGTTATGAACTTATGACCAATCTTTAGAACCATCTTGAAGACAAAATTCTAAAGAGTGGTCACAACATAGAGTTTGATGGAGAAATAAGAGCAATTATCAACCCTTTCCTTCATACAAATGCTTTATTCAAGTTGTTGCAAACAGAGTAGACCGACAGGAGCTGTCTGATCAGGGTCTGCTCTATTTGCTTATAAAAATAATAATAGATCTGATTCTACAGTTTCTTCCAACATCAAAACATCCTGTGTGCATATGCCATTATAAAAATTCAACTAATTAATATCCATGTAATTATTGCTTACATGAATATTCAACAGGGAAAGGGTTAAGAATCATGTTTAATTTTCACATGTTATCCTATGCTTCTGTCAGCATGTCTGTTAGCATGCAAAATACATGTATGTGTCATACCAAAATGACATTGAATAACTCTGCTTCTTGTCAGAAATATTGTCAAAATAAATCTTCAATTCTATTCCAATGCCATTTGTCATAAATAATCATCATTTGTTCATATATATATTTTCTTTGAAGATTTGAAGATTCCAATTTTTCACAGAAGTGACTGTAACCATTGCTGTGGCAACATAAAAAGACCTTATTTCCAAGACAAAGTCTAGACTAGCTGGGGTTTGCAACTACATGACGTATGTAAATCATTCAGCAACAAATGGCAGTTGAGAGCAAATAAACGATTTTGTAAAAATAAAACATCATACTAAATTTTTGAGTTGATCCTTTTGCATTATAAGTCTTGAATTTGTCAGAAGTGTTTTCCAAAATATTTGCATATTCAAATGAGCAAGACTAGTGAACCTTTTAATAGCAAGGTGGGATTAGCTGTAAACATTAAAATGAATAAATAGTTCCACAGTTTGTCGCTTGTAGAAGCTAAAATAAATAATAATTGCAAACCCAGCAAGACAGATTTGATCTTCAAAATGAAAGCCCATAGGCACACAAATAGGAGAGATTAAGTCCAAACCATCCATATACATGTACACCATTAGTAGCCATATAGTGAGAAGAACTGGCAGATTAGAGAGTCAAAGCCAAGGGAGGTTACGCTAGTTGTCCATCTACAGAGGTCGTCAGGTGCAACCTTTCAAAGCTTACCCAAAGGGTGCAGGAGGTTCCTCACTGCGAAATTTAGAAGGAGTATGGGGTCTAAAAGAGGGAAGGTCTTCTTTTACTGACGAGGTACTACGTAGAAGAGCATCCCTGCGCCCTGTGAGCAGGGCTATGTCATCTCGCAATCTACGAACTTGAGTATCGTAATCTGACAAAATTCCAGCCTTAGCTCTTAAGTTCCTGAGCTCTTCTTCTGCTGCAGATAGTCTAGTGGAAACAAAGCATTGCAGTGTTTATATGGGTGAATACACTGGTATATATGTAACAGATGAGCAAATATCAGCCAATATATTTACTATCAGAAGCTACCACCAAGTTTTAGTAAATTAACCCAATACATTGTCTGTCAAGGGGACAATACTCTTTGTTAAAGACATTTTACTATTCACAACTTAACTGAAGTTGTCTCTGAAACATACATAAATAGCATAAGCAAATATAATGTTACTATCCTAAATACCCTCAGTATTCCGACACAAAATCTCACCTCTCCACTTGTTTGCAAAGCTGAACATTTCATCCTTATTTGGCTCCATTCTTATAGCATTAACCCATTCCCTCATATTGACGACTTTTGACGACTCTGTAAATGTCACTTTGTGAAACCACTGTGATAAATAGAGCATTTGCTCCTATAGGAGCAAATGCTCTATTTATCACAATGGTTTCAAACTACAAAATTCTAAAGTTTTCCTTTCCTTTAGTTAATGCTCCTTTTCGGTAGATTTATTTAAAGAGGTAGGGTCTAAAAATAGCTTATGAGGTAATGGGTTAAAGTACACTGTCATTGCACCAAATTGTGTAGACCCTGATCAAACTGTTCAATCAGGAGCAGTTTGATCTGGGTCTGCACTATTTGCCCAAGTGTGTCTGTCCAAATACATAGGGTAATTAGGGTTCATATATAACCTAAAATGAATATCTGAAAACATTTTGCTTTGATGGTCTTCATTCCAAAGTGAGTCACAACATTATCAACACATTTTAAATTTCAAGACACCATACAGAACCATAGACAAAAAGGCATATTTCAAACACTAAAATCATTTTATATCATTTAGAATAAAATCATATCTCACCCAAATTCTATGTTGCCACCACTCTTTAGAATAGTCTCTTTGAGATGATTCTGAGGAGTGGTCACAGCATAGGGTTTGGTGGAGAAATGAAATATATATTCTTAACCCTTACTCAATAAATTCGCCTTTTTCATACCTTTGCAAACAGAAATAGACTCAGATCAGATGGCTCCTGTAGGAGCCAACTGATCAGGGTCTGCTCTGTTTGTTTATAATATAATATACCGTAGATATGATTCTACAGTTTCTGTCATGGCCTAAAATTCCTGTGTCCATGTGTTTGTATAACAGTTATTCTGATCAATATTCATGATGTCATTATTTCTTACATAAATATTCATGGAGTAAAGGGTTAAACAAAACGTCAAATTAATCTAAGCCTCTGCAATGTGTTGCTATAGAAGGCATTCATTTACATATGCATAATAGAATTGATACTCAAATGAGTGTTGCATATCAAGAATTACTAATGAAATAATGTCCATCAGGATTTTTTTTAGATTTGCATAGTGTTTGTAAAATCCCCAATGACAAATAACAACATATATCCTGAACCCTTTCTCTCATATAAACACTTTTATACATCTTTCCCTCATATAACACTTTTATACATATTTCCCTCATATTAATACTTTAATACATCGTTGCAAACAGAGTAAACCAAGATCTGGCAGCTTCTGTAAGAGCCATCTGACCAGGGTCTGCTATGTGTGCTTATGAAATATTAACACAACTGATTCTACAGATTATACCAATGTCAAAATTTCATGTCTACATATGCCATTATGAGAACTCAGCTTATAAATATTCATGATGTCATTATATCTTACATGAATATTGAGCAGGGACTTAGGATTAACCCTTTCCCTGTTCTATATTCATGTAAGAAATAATGACATCATGAATATTTGTTAGCTGAAATTATATAATATAAATTTTCCAAGATTTTTTTTTTTGCTTTGACAAAAACTGTAGAATCAGATCTATAGCATGTCAAAAGCAAACAGAGCAGACCCTGATCAGACGGCTCCTCTAGGAGCCGTCTGATCTGGGTCTACTCTGTTTGCAAATGCGTGAAAACACGTTTCTATGAGGGAAAGGGTTAAATATTGTCGAGTACAGAAAACCCTCTAAACAGGATGTTAAATTTAGCATAAATATCGATCTTGGAAAGAGGTGGCAGCTTAACCCATTCCTTCATAGGCTATTTTTAGATCCATCCTCTTTGAATAAATCTACCGAAAAGGAGCATTAACTAGAGAAAAGGAAAAAAATAGAATTTTGTAGTTCTGAAACCATTGTAATAAATAAAGCATTTGCTCCTTAAGGAGCAAATGCTTTATTTATCACGATGGTTTCAAAACGTGACTTTTACAGAGGCGTAGAAGGGCGTATTTATGGAGGAAAGGGTTAATGCATGGTGAAATCATCATGCTCTTTAATCATAGTTTGACCAGCTTAGCCTCTTTCAGATCCAAAATCAATTACGACATGCACGTTGACATTTTGAAAGACTTAACCCTCTACTCCAGTGAAAATTCATGTATCATAGATATGACATCATGAATATTAATTAGCTGATTTTTTCATAATGGCATATGAACACAGGAATGTTTGAAGAAACTATAGAATGAGATCTATCTTATTTCACAAACAAACAGAACTAGACCCTGATTGGGTTCTTAGAGGACCTGACCTTATCTGGGTCTACTCTGTAGATTTGAAAAACATTAAAAGGTTTACCGGTATCTATGGAGTAAAGGATTAATGAAGATAAACAGTATCTTAACCCATTCCCGCATATTGACGCCTTTTGACGCTTCTGTAAAAGTCACTTTATGAAACCATTGTGATAAATAGAGCATTTGCTCCACAGGAGCAAATGCTCTATTTATCACAATGGTTACAAAACTACACAATTTTGAAAATTTTCTTTTCTCTAGTTAATGCTCCTTTTTGGTAGATTTAATCAAAGAGGTTAGGTCTAAAAATAGCCTAAGTGGGAATGGGTTAATCAAGAAAAATATATAAAACAACAAAAAGCACAGACAAAACCAAACTTCAAAGTGTTGCTAGTAATGTTAACCTAGTTTCACACAACCATGGCTAGCTTGAACTACTAGCATTGCAAATGACATTAACCCTTTCCTCCACAGGCTATTTTTAGATCCAACCTCTTTGAATAAATCTACCGAAAAGGAACATTTACTAGGGAAAACGAAAATTTTAGAATTATGTAATTTTGAAACCATTTTGGTAAATAGAGCATGGGTCCATATGGACAAATGCTCTATTTACCATAGTGGTTTCAAAAAGTGAGTTTTACAGAGGCATAGAAAGACGTATTTATGGAGGAAAGGGTTAAATTTCAGACATCCAATAAACTACTCTAAATAATTGGACATTCAATTTATTTTCTCTCTCCATTGGTTCGCTAAGCTGAAAAGTCAATTTGGTCCCATTTTAATAACTTTAATTTAAACTAACAGTAGCAAATAAGTATTGACTCTGATCAAAATGCTCCTTTAGGAGCAGTTTCATCTGAGTCTGCAATATTTACCAAAATATACCTGTCCAACTACTTAAGGTAATTAGCTGAAACCTTGTCTCCTACGTGTCAATTAACAATATTTAAATATGGAATTCCTGTTCACATATAAGGTTCTTAATCCTTCACTGAATAATGCCACCTTTTCACACCTTTGCAAACAGAGCAGACCCAGATCAAACACCTCCTGTGGGAGCCATCTGATCTGAATCTGTTCTGTTTGCTTATGAAAGAGTATAGATATAATTCTTCAGTTTCTGCAATGGCAAAAGTGTCCTGTGTTGATATACCCATGGCTAAAATTTCCTATGTTGATATGCCATGATAAGTATTAATACTTAAAATATACATGTATATAAAAAGACATACCGGTAATTAAATCTAAAAAGATCTGATAATGGTTCGGTGAATAAAAAGGCATATACTGTAAAGAGCAATATACATGTGTATATATTTCATATTAGTACATTTTAAAGAGAGTTTTATTACAGATTGTTAAGATTTAATTGTGCAGAGTATCCAGGGTATTTGGACTAACTATAAATGATGTGCAGCTGAAAAAGGATGCAGTGAAAGTAAGAACTTGCAGTGTCACAACACAGGAACATTTCCTCTAAATGGTACAAACTCATCTTTAGCCATTTATCTCATCAATACGTCTTTAACCCTTTCCTCCATAGGCTATTTTAGACCCAACCTTTTAGAATGAATCTACCCAAAAGAAGCACCTACTAGAGAAAAAAAGTAAAATTTTAGAATTTTGTAGTTTGAACTTCGACAAGCCCTCTGATATTCAATATTCTCTGATAAATTTTAAACCTTACATACTGAATTTTATCCCTTCATACTGAATGAACCATCATCTTTGTAACATCATCATTCAAAGGGTAAAATACACCTTTTCTACCTCTAAAATTGATATATTTTCAAATGAAAATGAAATATAGCTAATTAGTCTTTGTAACTGCAATACTTGATTCAGAAGACAAATACAAGAGACTTTTACCGATAGCCTTGTCATGACACTGCAAAGTTAGTCTAAAATTTTACATTTTAACTCTTTGCATGCTAGCAGGGAATCCATGCAAGCAGTTTGGATTCAAATCAGAAAATCACTAAGCACCTCATTAGTCCAAAATGTTTGTACTTTTTTGCGAAGAGTCATAAAAGAATGTCAACTTTAATAACACTTTTTGCAGAAGACAATTACTTAGTTGATATAATATCTCCAGTCAAATAATGAACTTCAATCTCATATAATTACTTCTAAATCCTTTACTCCACGAATATATATGTAAGAAATAATGACAACATGAATATTAATTTGCTTCAGTATTAGAAAGACGAATGAACACAAGAAGTTTTGGGTTTGGCAGAAACTGCACAATCTAATCTATATTATTCCATAAGCAAACAGAGCAGACCCTAATCAGACAGGTCTAACAGGAGTTTTCTGATCTGGGTATACTCTCTTTACAAAGACAATAAAAGGCATATATATGGTGTAAAAGGTTAAGCTTTTATCTTGTTATGGCTTATGAAGTAAAAGTTTTGTAGACCATCAATTTGATAAAATTCATGTTTGAATAATATTGCATTAAAATGATGATATTAAAAACTCAAAGCATATAAGCTTCTATAGTATGTCTAGAAAACAGACTAGCTTCATACAGTAATAGTGAAAATAAAGAATGTCAAATTAAATTATCATTAAAGTTTGTCATATTTAGTGACATTGAGTAAAACTATTTGAAAACAGTAAGTAGAAAGCGAAAGTCTACCAAAATTTCAGTAGTTAACAATTTCCCTCATATAAATGCTTTTTTATGTCTTTGCAAACAGAGTAGACCCTGATCAGACAACTCCTGCAGGACCTGTCTGATCAGGGTCTACCCTGTTTGCTTATTGAATTATATAGATCTGATCCTACAGTTTTTGTCTGAGCAAATGATTCCCTTTGAATATTAATGAAGTGGTTAAATCATGCATAAATGTTGGTTAAAGGGTGATAAACCCCAAAGTGTCTCCTACAACCTAGCTCTATCCAAATATTACCCAGGATCTTATATAACGTGTTTCATAAAGGTTGGATAAATCATGACTTCTAACAACAGAAATTTCAGTAATTAAAGGGCTACTACTTGATATTAAAACCTTTTCAGATACTGTATGCAGCTGGAGACATTAACTACACAAATTGGAAACAAAGCAAGTGAAAAATTGAATACAAAAAGGTCATGCAAGCTTGTCTTACTTCCTCCTCATCTCTCGGGTTTCCATGTCACCCATTATTTTATCGCTAGATGAATGTCGGAGACTACGATTTAAATCGTCTTTAGCTTCAATAAGTCTGAAGAAAGCAAAACATCACAATAATGTACACACATTACAGACATTTGTGAAAAGCTAAAAAAATAAATGCTTACTTTCTACGCAACTCTCGGTTCTCGTTCTCGAGAAACAGTTTGTCACTAGAGGCAGATCTCGTGCTGCGGTCAACCTTATCTTTGGTTTCGGCAAGTCTGATGAAGGTAACAACATAAATCACTTACACAAAGGAAAATGCAAAACCAGATTATTTAAAACAACAAGATGTGTTTGTGATACACTATGTGCACAGTAGGTGCTATGACCTATAATTTTGACCTCTGATCTTGAGGTATGACCTTGCCTTTGACAAGGCCTCACTCAAAAGTTGTAGCCTCATGAGATGAGTATACATGCCAAATATGAAGTATCTGTCTCTCATATTCAAAACTTAAGGCCAAGTAAAAGAAATTTGAACTTTGACCTTAAAGTTTGACCATAATATATGACTATTCAAACGTTGCAACTTTGTGAGATGAGTACACATGCCAAGTACAACACGTCTTATCTCTTAATTACTACAAAATAATGGCAAAGATTAAAGTTGTAGCTTCATGGGATGAATATATATGTACTTAGTGTGTAATCCCTGTCTATAAAAGTTCAATAGTTGTGCCCAAGTTAAATTCTCTGACAGACAAACAAACAGACAGACAGGCCAAAAAAAATATCCTCCCAGTTCTCGACCTTTGGGGACACATGCATTTCATAGCATTAGGATATGAATGTGCAAATACATTATAACAATGATGTTCCTTTTAATGTGTCGAATATTAACCTTAAGAAATACATGTAGTTTGCATAAATCATGTATAAATTGACAGGAGCTGTCTGATCTGAGTCTACTCTGTTTGCAAACGCGTTAAAATGTGTTTATAAAAAGGAAATGGTTAATGAATCAATATCATTGTGCAGCTGAATTTATCTATGACATCCTAAATATACTCTAAAAAACAGATCAATGACAATGTGAAATACTGATCTTTGGAATGTCTATTAATCACTAACCTACAAATATTCAGGTAAAACCTACAATTGGATTGATATTTTCATTGGTGGTTTTTTAACGAATATCAAAAAATTTCTGTTGAACATAAAAAAAAATTAAAAAAAAATTAAGTCAAGGTCACTAACTCGTCTCTGAGATCTTGGTTTTCAAGCTCCTTTGCCTTGAGGTCACTCTCAAGGTCCTGCAGTGAGACCTCATACATATCCTGGAGATCTTCCACTTCACGGCTCTTGGCTGCTGCATCAGCGATCACACTCAGGCTAGTGTCGGACGTGGAACCAGAAGTGAAGAAGTTCTGGCCAAGGAAGGGCAGGAGTCTGGATTTGATGACATTGGCACCTCCATAGATACCACCTGTAATGAACAATTATTAACCTTTTACTTAACCCTTAAATTATAAATACCCTTTATTGCTTCACAAACAGAGTAGACATGTTTAACCCTGTCCCTCATATAAACGTGTTTTCACGCATTTGCAAACAGAGCAGACCCAGATCAGACAGCTCCTAGAGGAGCCGTCTGATCAGGGTCTACTCTGTTTGCTTATAGAATTTGAAAGATCTGTTTCTTTACTTTCTAAAATGGCTACAATGTTCTACCGTCCATATCTCTTTATAACTAGTTTGTCCATGAATGATCAATAGGTACTGAAATATGTAATAAACATAGAACAGGGAAAGGATTAATTAACAGCTCCTATAGAAGCCATCTAATCAGGGTCTGCTTTGTTTGCTGATAGGATTATACTGATCTGATTGTAGTTCCCATCATCAACAAAACTCCCTTTGTTCCTACATCAATATAAAGAATCTGCTAATTACTATTCATGATGTCAGTATTTCTTACATGAATATTCAATGATAGAAGGATTAACCCTTTCCCTGTTCTATATTTAGTCCAATTTTCAATACCTACTGAATATTCATGGACAAAATAGTTATAATGTAATATGCAAGGTGGAATATTGTAGCCATTTTTGAAAGTAAAGAAACAGATCTATCAAATTACAATAGCAAACAGAGCAGACCCTGCTCAGACACTCACAGCTCCTCTAGGAGCCATCTGATCTGGGTCTACTCTGTTTGCAAATGTTTGAAAACACATTTACATGAGGGAAAGGTTTAATATCCATGTGAGAAATACAGGCATTAATCAGCTGAATTGTGAAATTCATATCGATGGGTAACAATTAAAGAAGCTGCGCCAACATCAAGACATGATAAAACTGTGACACTTTATTTTTATATTAAACTAGACTTTGCCAAATTTTAACATAAAAGGCTCATAACTGATTCAAAGACAAACTGATCTTATTGAACTAAATCATGTAAGTCTGCTCATATTCTTTTCATAACTTTTGCACAACAAAATGACTTCAGCATCAGAGTCTATATGACTTAAGAGCATGGTGAGTTAATCTGATTTCTATAGAAACCAGCAGAAGCAGTCTTCTGCCATTTACGAAAATCTGTTGTAAAAATCAGTTCTGGATAAACTCATTAGATCAACTATTACACAATAACTTCACCATTAACATGTGCTTTGATGTTCCATTACATTCTTTTGTCCTATTGTGTAAAATTTATTTCATTATATATGATCAGGGTCTGCTCTGCTTGCTAATGAATTTGATAGATCTGTTTCTTTACTTTCTGAAATGGCTACACTGTTCCACCTTCCATATTTCATTATAACTATAGTGTCCATGAATATTTAGTAGGTACATGTATATTGAAGTTTGAAATAATCATAGAACAGGGAAAGGGTTAAACAGGCAAGCATGTATTTCACAGACTTTCTTGACTGAATGGTTTTTCATAGAGCTCCCCGTAAAGTTTGTTTTATTTCATAAAGTTTCAACCAACTCCAACCAGTTGTTTTTGTAATAAAGAATGGAAAAGAAGCTAGACAGAGAACGAGACACACACATGCATTGACAGACAAGCCAAGGTCAGCATGTCTCAGCTTGGGTGAAATCTCTTGTTCTTAAATCAACCTACTTTCTTTGCTAATACTTTATGTTGCAAATTTTTTATGCCACAAACTATTATGAGCACAATGCATTCAAAACTATTGTGAATTAATTGATATTTACCTTCCTGTGCACAGACACTGAGAAGTTTGAAGAGTTGGCCTTGGACCTTGGCATTGAGTTCAATGATCTCACAGCCTCTTGCAACGTTCTGGTCAC
Source organism: Azorinus chamasolen (assembly GCA_963576725.1). NCBI lineage: Eukaryota > Metazoa > Mollusca > Bivalvia > Cardiida > Solecurtidae > Azorinus > Azorinus chamasolen. Next base: position 20,389,461 of record OY755242.1, read on the forward strand.
ATGTGTTCAACTGAAAAATATATAATAAAGAAATAAAATTCCAATTACTATTTAAATTTTTTAATCTCAATATAAGGACAACCAATCTTCCCTCTCCACTGGATTGTAGAGCAGAGCAAGTCAATCTGCTGGCACCATTTTGATAACTTTAAATTTGACTGATATATAGCACAAAGTGTTGACCTTGACCAAATTGCTCCTTCTTGAGCAGTTTGATCTGGGTCTGTACTATTTGCCTAGGTAAAAATGATTTTTTATTGTGTGCACAAACAGTATGGCACCAAAACTCTCATCACAATGCATGATGTTAATGCTCTGACGGTTTAACCCTTTACTCCATAGAAACACCTTTCTATGCTATACAGACCTTGATGTATGACCTTGACCTTAATAAGTCAACCCTAAAAAATGTTCAGCTCCACAAGTTTCACATGCATGCCAAGTTTGAAGCATGTATAATGAATGACTACAAATAATCCCCAATCTAAATTTGACCCATAATTTGCCTTTGACCTTGATGTATGACCTTGACTTTAACAAGAGGGCCATGATGGCCCTAAATCGCTCACCTGGCCTTACGGTTTCAGAGAAGAAGATTTTTAAAGATTTTCCTATTAAAAACTGATAAGCTCAATGGGCGGGCCATATTTGGTCCAGGGGTCATAATTTACATAATATTTGTAGAGGACCATTAGATAATGCTACATACCAAATATCAATGGTCTAGGCCTTACAGTTTCAGAGAAGAAGATTTTTAAAGATTTTCCTCTGAAAAGCTGATAAGCCCCGGGGCTGGGCCATTTTTGGTCCGGGGGTCATAATTTGAACAATCTTTGTAGAGGACCATTAGATGATGCTACATACTAAATACCAAAGGTCTAGGCCTTACGGTTTCAGAGAAGAAGATTTTAAAGATTTTCCTATGAGAAACTGATAAGCCCTAGGGCGGGGCCATTTTGGTCCTGTGGTCATAATTTGAAATATCTTTGTAGAGGACAATTAGATAATGCTACATACCAAATATCAATGGTCTAGGCCTTACAGTTTCAGAGAAGAAGATTTTTAAAGATTTTCCTCTGAAAAACTGATAAGCCCCGGGGCGGGGCCATTTTTGGTCCGGGGGACATAATTTGAACAATCTTTGTAGAGGACCATAAGATAATGCTACATACTAAATATCAAATGCCTAGGCCTTACAGTTTCAGAGAAGAAGATTTTTTCAAGATTTTCCTATGAAAAACTGATAAGCCCCGGGACGGGGCCATTTTTGGCCCGGGGGTCATAATTTGAACAATCTTTGTAGAGGACCATAAGATGATGCTACATACTAAATACCAAAAGTCTAGGCCTTACAGTTTCAGAGAAGAAGATTTTTAAAGATTTTCCTATGAGAAACTGATAAGCCCTGGGGCGGGGCCATTTTTGGCCAAGGGGTCATAATTTGAACAATCTCTGTAGAGGACCGTTAGATGATGCTACATACCAAATATCAAAGGTCTAGGCCTTACGGTTTCAGAGGAGAAGATTTTTAAAGATTTTCCTAAAAAAAACTGATAAGCCCCAGGGCGGGGCCATTTTTGGTCCGGGGGACATAATTTGAACAATCTTTGTAGAGGACCATTAGATAATGCTACATACCAAATATCAAATGTCTAGGCCTTACGGTTTCAGAGAAGAAGATTTTTAAAGATTTTCCTATGAGAAACAGATAAGCCCCGGGGCGGGGCCATTTTTGGCCCGGGGGTCATAATTTGAACAATCTTTGTAGAGGACCATTAGATGTTGCTACATACTAAATACCAAAGGTCTAGGCCTTACAGTTTCAGAGAAGAAGATTTTTAAAGATTTTCCTATGAAAAACTGATAAGCCCCGGGGCGGGGCCATTTTTGGTCCGGGTGTCATAATTTCAACAATCTTTGTAGAGGAACATTAGATGATGCTACATACCAAATATCAAAGGTCTAGGCCTTACGGTTTCAGAGGAGAAGATTTTTAAAGATTTTTCTAAGAAAAACTGATAAGCCCCAGGGCGGGGCCATTTTTGGTCCAGGGGACATAATTTGAACAATCTTTGTAGAGGACCATTAGATGATTCTACATACCAAATATCAAAGCTCTAGGGTTTGTGGTTTCAGAGAAGAAGATGTTTAAGTAAATTGTTGACGACGCACGACGCACACCGCACGACGCACATACGCACGACGCACGACGACGGACGCCGGACACTGCCCCCTCACAATACCTCACCTGGCACTTTGTGCCAGGTGAGCTAAAAATAGAAACTGAGATGACCGTTACTCGAATTTTATACGGAATGCAAAAAGCATTGCACGTTGTTCTGGGATAAATAATCATGTCTATTTCAATTAAAATATAGACAATCTAGATTCAACTGATCCTCTTGTTCAAACTCAGTCACGTTTTCTATAAATACTTTAATATTCAAACTCCTTATTGGTTAGTGATAGTTTGACTGCGTATTTTTATATTACAAAACCTCGCGCATACGAAAAGCCACAACTCGTCCCGTACGGTAGACTTTACTATCCCAATTTAAAACTTCTTGAGATAAATTGTAAACCATCCCAGAATACGCCGATATCCAATTACAACACTATGGAGAGACCTGGTGGTTTCTCCAATAATTCCGTCTACCACTTTGCTCGAGGTAGCAAGGTTGTGCTAGCAGAAGACAACATCCGAGCATCCCAATGGCCAGCCAAAAATCTGGATCTAAATCCGATAGAATATGTATGGGCTCATTAAAGAGGCAGGTTAGAGACCAGTTACAGCCCCTTAATATGGGTGCACTCACGCGTGACGTTGTTCGATTGTGGGCAAAAATTCCTCAGCTTTATTTTCAGAGGTTTATCGTGTCCATAAGGAAGAGGTGCTGTTATTGCAGCACGAGAGGGGGTCAACGTGTTACCAGCATTTTGTGACTTTTTGTTTTGAGGGTTACCATGATACCCTTTTTGTTATGTTTGATATGCTAACGTTATCTGATTTAGATGAAATCCACCATGAATATTTGGAATAAAATGTACAAAACATTTAGGTTTGTATAATACAGTCAATACCCTACCCACTTATGTTTACTTCGGCAAAAGCGAAGCGAAATATTCACAAACATGCAGTCAAAGATTATTACCAGATACTGAGCAGAAATAAAATTTCAATAAAAGATGTGAATAATTCATTCAATGATCTAGTGATGAAAGCGTTGGAGTTGCTACTGTGCTTTTCGGATGGGGGTCAACTTGGCCCATTTCCAACTCGGACCGCATGTCTATGATTGCCAATTCTCTTCATTGCAAATCCAAACTAGCTCATTTAGATATTTAGCTGTATAAACAGCAAGCTTGCTACTTATATAGTTAAATACCTAAATGAGCTAATTTTATGGACTAATGGTGAGGGTTGTGTTGAAAACAAATTAATATTTCTAATTTTCATTTGATAACATTGAAAATATCCATATTGTGCAGAGAGTTATGCAATCTGAAAGGCTTATGCAGACAAGGTACACATTACTATTGTAGCTTGAAAAGTTGACCGCATGTCTATGATTGCCAATTCTCTTCATTGCAAATCCAAACTAGCTCATTTAGATATTTAGCTGTATAAACAGCAAGCTTGCTACTTATATAGTTAAATACCTAAATGAGCTAATTTTATGGACTATCGGTGAGGCTTGTGTTGAAAACAAATTAATATTTCTAATTTTCATTTGATAACATTGAAAATATCCATATTGTGCAGAGAGTTATTCAATCTGAAAGGCTTATGCAGACAAGGTACACATTACTATTGTAGCTTGAAAAGTTTATTCGAATACAGCCCCTCCAATAGGCTAAAGAATCACACGGCATAAGGTTATCATTCTGAGCAAGAATCACACGGCATAAGATTATCATTCTGAGCAAGCGTGATCAAGATTAGGCAGAAAATGTGGCTTCTAGAGTGTAGGCAAGATTTTTCTAAGATTTGACCTAGTGACCTACTTTTTCACCCCACACCACCCACAACCGAACTCAAATGAGAGATCATCAAGGTTATCATTCTGAGCAAGTTTGATCAAGATTGGGCTGAAAATGTGGCCTCTAGGGTGTAAACAAGATTTTTCTAAGATTTGACCTAGTGACCTACATTTTGACCCCAGCCCACCCATGATGGATCTCAATTGAGATATCATCAAGGTCATCATTCTGAGCAAGTTTGATGAAGAATAGGCAGAAAATGTGGCTTCTAGAGTGTAAACAAGATTTTTCTAAGATTTGACCTAGTGACCTACTTTTTGACCCAAGCCCACATATGATCAAACTCGATCAAGATATCATCAAGGTTATCATTCTGAGCAAGTTTGATGAAGATTAGGCAGAAATTGTGGCTTCTACAGTGTAAACAAGATTTTTTTAAGATTTGACCTAATGACCTACTTTTTAATCCTGCCCCACCCATGATCGAACTTGATCGAGATATCATCAAGAATATCATCCTGAGCAAGTCTGATCAAGATTGGACTAAAAATGTGACCTCTAGATTGTTCACAAGGTTTTTCAATAATTTGACCCAGTGACCTAGTTTTTAACCGTATGTGACCCACTTTCAAACTCATCCAAGTTTCTATCAAGACAATCATTCTGACTAAGTTTCATGAAGATTGGACTAAAAATGTGACCTCTAGAGTGTTCACAAAGATTTTGAATAATTTGACCTAGTGACCTAGTTTTTGACCCCTTATGACCCACTTTCGAACTCATCCGAGATTTTTTCAAGACAATCATTCTGACCAAGTTTCATGAAGATTTGGCTACAAATGTGACCTCTAGAGTGTTCACAAGCCAAATGTTGACGACGCACGACGCACAACGCACGACGCACGACGACGGACGCCGGACGGAGCACCATGACAATAGCTCACTTGAGCAAGCTCAGGTGAGCTAAAAAGTCACCCCTAAAAATGTTTGCTTCCATAAGTTGCACATGCATGCAAAGTTTAAAGCATGCATGTTGACTGTCGACAAAGTTATTGCCAAGTTTGAATAATGTATATTGAATGACGACAAATAATCACCAATCTAAATTTGACCCATAATTTGACCTTTGACCTTGATGTATGACCTTGACTTTAAAAAGTCACCCCTAAAATTGATTGCTTCCATAAGGTGTACATGTATGCAAAGTTTAAAGCATTGTATATTGAATGATGACAAATAATCACCAATCTAAATTTGACCCATAATTTGACCTTTGACCTTGATGTATGACCTTGACTTTAAAAAGTCATTCCAAAAAATGTTTTCTTCCATAAGTTGCACATGCATGCAAAGTTTAAAGCATGTATGTTGAATGACGACAAAATTATTGCCAACCTAAATTTGACCCGTAAGTTGACCTTTGATCTTGATGTTTGACCTTGACCTTAATATGTCAAATCTAAAAATGTTTGCCTCCTTAAGTTGCACATGCATACCAAGTTTGAAGTATGTGTGCAACAAAATTATCGCCAACGTTAAAGATGGGGACAAACCAACCAACAAACTGCAAGACACGGCAAAAACAATATGCTCCCCATGGGGGCATAAAAACTCATCTTATTCATATTCAGTATGTCATTACTTCTTATATAAATATTCATATCATGAGGTAAAGGATTAAAAAGCATTTCAGGCATTCAGCTGATAACATTTTTTGCACTAAAAGTCATTGTCAGGGGATTAACAATTAACCCAGTTTGGTAAAGCCACAGTAGATCAATACACACTCACCTTACCATGAGAATGAAAATCAATCATGATACCTAACACATAGGTGTTGTTTTATGACCAGTCCATAGCTTTGTGACTTTACTGGTTGCAGTTGCAGAAAAGAACAATCAATGTTCTGTTACAATCAGTCACTGGGTTTGTACAGTATTTACATCCTAACTATCCATTACAATTGCAGTCTGCTTCTTAGATTTTACTCTGAGAACCCTTGCAATCTATGTATGCAAAATATCATTCTGTGATTCTTTCAGTTTAGAAGGTGTTTTCTGTTTCTTACCTTATAGAAATGTATCTTTGGCAAACAAAACAGACCCAGATCAGACAGTTCCTTTATGAGCTATCTGATCATTCACAGTGCCATTTAAAAAATAGGTAATACATATTCATGACATCATTATATCTTACATAAATATTCATGAGGTACAGATAAGAACATGATCAGAGTATAAAGCAGTTTGGATCCTGATACAATCAGAATCTATGGAAATAACTCATTGCGAATTATGGTGATTATCTCCTTTACTCCATGAATATTTATGTAAGAAATAATGACATTATGTATATTGATTAGATTCTTTTTTATAATGGCACAATGAGCACAGGAAGTTTCGGCCATACATCAGAAACTGCAGAATCATATCTATATTATTTCATTTCATAAGCAAACTGAGCAGACATTATTATGATCAGACAGTTCCTTTGAGAGCCATCTGATCTGGCTCTAGTCTGTTTGCAAAGGCATAAAAAGATATATTTATGGAAAAAAGGGTTAACCCTTTACTTAGACGTGTTTTAATACCTTTGCACACAGAACAGACCCAGATCAGATGGTTTCTACAGTAGCCATTGGATCAAGGTCTGCTCTGTTTGCTAATGAAATAACTAATTTCGGCCATAGATATAATTTCCTGTGTTTGTGTTCTATCATAAATACCAATCTGATGAATATTCATAATGTATCACTGTTTACATGAATATTCATGAAGTAAAGCGTTACAAGTGTATAGTTAGTTTCAAGAAGCTTTAGTAGCTCTTCCAACATTCATTTTGTATTTGCTATGGTCAATATCAACCCAATTATTCAAATTTTAATCAGAAAATAATTGTTTGATGTTTTTAAAAACAAATTAAAAAGAACAAAAACCAATGCACAAACCACCATTTTCACTGAATACTCAATTACAGTAAATCATACAATAAGTCATATCACTTGAACTCAACTGTTGCCTAAATAAGAAATGCAAGAATCAAGAAATGGAAAACTAAACAAACAGCAATGTTTCATTATTGAATCTTCAAAGTTTGTTGCTCAAAAGAAGTTGAAACGGGAGTTGATTGATTTTGCTATGTTCATTGATTTAAGCAAATATTTGATCAACCCCAAATATATATTATGGCAGCAAACACAATCATTTTAAACTTAAAATAGCATGCTGTTGGTGATTGAATCTTTGAAAAATATGTTAGTCTGGAAAGAAATACTTTTTTTTAATTTTGGTTGGTTAGGCATTTTGGTGAGATTTCATTGCAACTTTGTTTATTAGATACATGTACCTATTTGTTTAGTTCAGATCTATACATTTCCATAAGCAAACAGAGAAGACTGAGACTGATCAGATGACTGATTTGGGTCTACTCTGTTGCAGGTGTCAAAAGGCATATGTATCAGGTAAATGGTAATACAAGTTGTTACACAGCTGTGGCCATGCACAACAACAAGGGGTCAAAGCAAAACTGTCGTAACTTTAACTATTTATGGTCATGATGACCTTACTAAGCAAGCAGCTTGGATACAGTCTCTCAGCAGGGTCCAAAACTTGGTGACACTGATCGAGGTTTAGGACAGAAATGAATGGAAGCATTACTATCGGAATTTATGAAGAGGATCGACAATAATGTCCCATTGTGTAGCGCTGAGCCCTTGCTATAAGATTTTCTTTATTTGGGCAATACTGCTACCATTAAGTAGCCTAAGGTGAATGAATCATTCCATCCAGTGATCTTTTTTCATATACTGTGAAAAATGTCGATACGGTGCAATAACTCTGGTAATAGCAACTGGATCCACAGAACAACTACATACTTTAAAACAATTGCTATAAAACTATAAAATAAAAAGCTTAGACAAAGTTGTGTCTACAGACAGGTAGGCAGACAGACAGATAACCGGATGGACTATCAATCTGATTCCAGTATACCCTCTCCCAAAAATTTGTTGTGGGGGTAGGTGTTAACCCTGTCCCTCATATAAACGTGTTTTCATGCATTTGCAAACAGAGTAGACCCAGATCAGACAGCTCCTAGAGGAGCTGTCTGATCAGGGTCTACTCTGCTTGCTAATAGAATTTCAAAGATTTGTGTCTTGGCTATAATGTTCCATCTTCCATATTTCATTATAACTATTTTGTCAATGAATATTGAGTAAGTATAGAAATTGGTAATAAACATAGAACAGGGAAAGGGTTAACTGTTAGCTGTAACCGTTTTCCTTATTATGCCTTTTCACGCCATTGCATACAGAGTAGATCAAGATCAGATGCTTCATACTGGAGCTATCCGATAAGGGTCTGCTCTGTTTACTTATGGAACTATATAGATGTATTTCTACAGTTCCTGCTAAAAAAAATAAATCATGTGCTAATTTTAATAAACCATTATAAAAAATCAGCTAACGAATAGTCATGATCATGTCATTTTTTCTTACACAAAATGCAGGTCAAAAGTAATCCATCAAATTCCAAAAGGACAATTTCACTTTAGAAAATTATGCATGCAAAAGGTTAATCACCTTGTTCTAAGCTGTAAGGCTATTTACACACATAAGTTCATGTTCAGATCAAAAGGTGACTTTTCCTCTTGAGGGAATAAATCGGATTAAACACTCCTCATTCTTGTACCAATATTATTGTTGTCACTTTTTTAATTATTGATAACAGGTCAGCATATAAATAGTTTTGGGGTCTATTTCAAGAATTATCAATCAAGAGAAGCGCTTAAAATGTTTCTTAGAATACAAACACTGTTTGTGTTTGTTTGTTTGTTATTTTATTTATTTTTTGTGTCCATTATGGATTTTGCAGGCTAGGGATTTTGCAACTGCTTTTAATCCTCAAACACTCAACTTGCTTAAGTAAAGGAACTATCATCTGCAAAAATGGTGTCTGCTATATTTTCTATGAATGTGTATACATATAAATCGATTGAAATGTTTGTTTGAATGGGGTTTAATATATGTCACTTTAACGATATTTCATATCACATCATCCAGCTAATTACAGGTGGAAGAAAATCCCAAAGTTTTTTCTGTCCATGGAGTGTATAAATGTGCTTTCATTACCTCTTTGTAGCCCTTTCCCTCACACAAACACTTTTCACACATTTGCAAACAGAGCAGACCCAGTTTAAAAGTTCCTGTTGGAGCCGTTTGATCTCGATCTGCTGTTTCCTTATGAAATGACAATAGATCCGACTCTACCATTTCTACCAATACCACAATATCCTGTGTACATAATTATATATGCCACTATTAAAAAATCAGCTAATAATATATTCATTATGTCATCATTTCTTACATGAATATTCAACAAGGAAAGGGTTAAACGACACAATAAATATTCTAACTGTGTGGATACTGATAATCAATGAGTTACTAACAGGACATTTGGATTACAAACTCCGCTTTAGCATTGAAAGAGTAAATAATGCCATAAAAACATGCATGTATTTGAATAATGCTATAATTCAAATAAATACTTTAATTCTACTTCTACCCATTCACAGAGCTACACAAATAACGATGCGTACCCAATTTCTAAAATCGTCATTTCTCTACCAATCCCTATACTGTGACCACTCTTTAGAATTATGTCTCGAAGAGACGATTCTAAAGAGTGGTCATAGTATAGGGTTTGGTGGAGATTAAATAAAGGAGCTACTGTTGAAAATGTTTAAACTTACGCATCTTATCTTGAGCTCTGCATTCAATTTCTGCAATGCCTGGTGCTAAACACATGTAACTTGTGTCTTGCACATCTGCTATCCGTGGTTATTATGATACATATAGATAATATTTATTGACTTAAACTGTACACAGTTCATCATCATGTCAATGCCTACAAAACAAAGTAAATAGCCACTATTGACTATGAACAGAACAGTACAGTTCAATAGAACCGCAGCAGAAATTGTAGAACCATAGCTGTATTATTCTATTTAACCCTTACAACGCTGACTTTTCAAATGGACTATTCCAAAATTCAAACACTGTAAAACCTATGGTGAATATTTAGGGATTTCTCCAAAGAAAAGTGAAACATGACAAACAGTGCAGACCCTGATGAGAGGGCTCCTCTGGGAGCCCTCTCATCTGGGTCTACACTGTTTGCAAAGGACATTAGTGACTTGTGTCCCGCACTGTAAGGTTTAAGCAAACAGAGCAGATCCAGATCAGATGGTTCTCTCAGGAGCCTTCTGATCTTGGTCTACTGATTGCAAAGGTGTGAAAAGTGAATGGTTAAAATGGGATATAAATAAAAGTTTAGGATTTAACCTTGATGTTATAAATCATTGCTTTGATTGGAAAACCCGGTATGCAGATCAAGCACTGTGTAAGGACTGATCAGAACCAGTGGGTCATTTGATACCCCGTAGGAAGTTACTGTAAAGAAGTAAATCAGATGAGGTTTAACCCATTAACCTTTACTGTGTGGGACACTTGTCACTAATGTCCTTTGCAAACAGAGCAGACCCAGATGAGAAGTCTTCACTCTTCTTTAGAAAAATCCCTACATATTCACCTTAAGCTTGACCTGTTTGAATTTTGGAATAGTCCATTTGAAAACTCATCGTTGTAAGGTTTAACAATATTGCAGAATTTGAGCACTAAACTCTGAACCTGATGTGAAAAAATAATCTCTGCTCACATTGGGATCTGGTTCAATTATGACTTGTAACTATCAAATCAATGAAGCTTTTAGGAAACTATTGACTGATTGTCCAAGAGCTTGTATCCTCATCTGAAGCTGAGTTACTTGGGTTCTCATAATAGATCCATGCTGTTTGCAAATGCAAGCCAGGTCGCTGATAACGTGATAAAGGTTTACAATTGTCACACCAGGATAAGGCGTTAGAAAAGGTGTATTCAATGTCAGCACACTTGGCACTTTGTCAAAGAGGTATAAATTTTAACCTGTCCTATATTCAAATTACTATAATTTCTTACTGTCTGTCCCCTGCTTTGCAAATGTAGATATATTTCAGATATTTCTGTGAAACCTGTCCATGTTACCAAAAATAAAATCACCCCTGAGTGTTAAGTACAAAAACCCTTCACATGTATATATGCCTTTTGATGTTAATATGCTATAAAGTAGACCCAGATCACATGTCTCCTGTAGGAACCAATATTCTGATCAGGGTCTGCTCTGTTTATTTATGGAACTATAAAGATCTGATGCTACAGTTTCTGCCATTGCCAAAAAAGCATGTGTTCATAATTATACGAATATAAAAATCCAGCTAATAAAAACTTGTGATGTCATTATTTCTTCCATGAATAATTTTCAGGTACCGGGTGATTTAGGGTTGAGCAAGCTAAGATATTATCGCAGCCAAAAACTTATCTGCTCTACTACTCTGAAAAGTATATTTTCTTTATTTCTCGTTAAAAAATTAAGTCGGCATCATCTCTCTTAACCCTTTCCTCCATAAATACACCTTTCTACGCCTCTGTAAAAGTCACTTTATGAAACCATTGTGATAGAGCATTTGCTCCTATTGGAGCAAATGCTCTATTTATCACAATGGTTTCAAACTACAAAATTCTAAAATTATCCTTTTCTCTAGAGTTAATGCTTCTTTTCGGTAGATTCATTCGAAGAGGTTGGGTCTAAAAATAGCCTATGGAGGAATGGGTTTAAAATCACTTGGTATCTCATCTGGATCCAAACTGGAGATCCTCTTAACCCTTACTCTATGAATATTCATGTAAGAAATAATGCTATAATGAATATTAATTAGATTAATTTTTAAAATGGCATATTAACATGAAGTTTTTGCCAAAGCAAACACTGTAGAATCAGATCTATATTATTGCATAAGCAAATGGAGCAGACTCTGATCTGGGTCTACTCTGTTTGCACAGGTGTAGAAACTCAAAGGTGTATTTACAGAGAATAGAGTTAAATCACTTCTGGGTAAATACTGTAGGAGGAAATCAACACTTTACATCCTACATGTAGATGTATTGCCTTTTAATGCCTTTGCAAACAGAGTTGATCAAGATCAGAAGGTTTAACTCATTCCCTCCTAGACTATATCTAGACCCAACCTCTTTGAGTAAATGTACCGAAAAGGAGCATTTACTAGAGAAACTGATTTTTTTAGAATTGTGAAGTGTTGAAACCATTGTGATAAATAGAGCATTTCTATGGAGCAAATCGAGGGCTTGGTGCAAAACTATTCTAACTCCTTCACTAAAGTGAAGGAGTTAGAATAGTTTTCCACCAAGCCCTCGAAATGCTCTATTTATCACAATGGTTTCAAAAGGCGCCAAAATGCGTCAATTGGAGGGAATGTGTTAAGAGTTGTCTGTTCAGGACCTCCTTTGTCTGTTTATGGAAATATATAGGTCTGATTCTAATTTTTTTTACAAGGGCCATAACTTTTCATGTTCATATACTGTTAGAAATATTTATCTAATGAATATTCAAATATTCATGGAGTAAGCATTTAAACATTTTCAGTTCTGATGAGATGCCAAGCCACCAAGTACTTAGTAACACTGTATGAGAATGAGAATATCATAAAATTTCCCATAGCATGTTAAATATTAAACATTCTCCAAACAATTAGACCTATTCAACTTTTAAACCCTTATCCTGACTCAAACACATGATGTCTGCTCGACATGACAGCTTTTTCCTTTTTTATTGACTTTCAACCCATTTAAGCTTCTAACAAGCTATTGATAGAGTGCCTGTGACAGCTTGGATCCTGATGAGACACTGAAGTACCCGAAGTCTCAACTGGATCTTACCTGTTTGCAAATATGAGTCAGATTGATCTGTGCAGAATAAGGGGTACCACTTTGCATGCAAGTGACACATTTGTGATAACCTTAAAATGCAAACAATTTGGATGGAAATGGGTAGTCAAGTATTTTTACATCTCATCATGACTGTTTGTGGCTCTTTGAAAATAGAGAAAATCTACTATAACAATTAGAATGCTGAATATTTCAAGCTGAATGAACAATTCTTATTTAATGATAAGAGTCCATTCGATAAAATAGGGTATATAAACTGCAAGAGGAGTTTTAGTGACAAACAGTGCAGACCCTGATGAGGTCTGTGTCTATGCCTTTGGCCACTGAGAATTCAGATCAGATCGATTAGGACCTGTACGTAGGAACTGTCTGATGAGTGTCTGCTCTTATTGCTCATGATACAATTCTACAATTAACCCATTCCCTAATATTAACACCTTTTGACACCTCTGCAAAAGTCACCTGTTGAAACCATTAATATGATAAATAGAGCATTATTTTGTTCCTATAGGAGAAAAATTTAATGCTCTATTTATCACGATGGTTTCAAACTACAAAATTCTAAAAAAATTCCTTTTCTGTAGTTAATGCTCCTTTTAGGTAGATTCATTCACAGTGGTTGGATCTAAAAATAGCCAATGAGGTAATGGGTTAAAACCATGGCAGAAAATCCATCTAATTAATGGTCATGATGTCATTATTTCTTGCATGAATATTCATGATGTAAGCTGATAATCTTGTCTAAATGTGTTGTGTATTACCTGTCTTTTTACGGATCAATCAATGTAAAATTTCAACATTATATTCAAGTCATGAATTGTTTCAATATACTACAACTTGTTCCATTGTTCAAAAGCCGATCGTGAGTATTACTGATCACATGTGTAATCTATACTCTAACAACTGACTTTATACAATGAACCTTTAACATGCCCAGGGAATGTTTTACCAGCACAACGTTTGTACATGTATTCAATATTAAACCCTCCTCAGGCTGAATATTGAAATGTGAATCAATCCACTATGAACTAGCTGATATATTTTATACTTTAACAGCAAAGTGCAGACCCATATGAGACAGCTCCTAGACCCATATGAGACAGCTCCTGGGTCTTAGTCTACACCATTTGCAAATGTATACCGGTATATGTATGCTAATAGCATCAGAAGGGTTAATCTGTTCTCTAAGTTGAGTTTTCTTCCATTTCTTATGGAATAAAAAAGTCAGTATGTCAAACACCATGATGCAACAAGGCATAAAGATAATTTGTGTCTGATCTGGATTTAAACAGTCTGGAAATTAAACATTTACTAATGCTAACTTTTATCCTGCTAGGCCAGGCATGGCTTGACTGACTTTAATTTGCAAACAGTTTTGATCGAAATGAGACAATAAGTTAACTCCATGTCTTATCAGGATCCAAGCTGTTTGACACTTGGGCAATGGAAGTTTACAAAAGCTCAAACAAATTGAAAGTAAGTAAAACTAAAAATATTCCAGATTAAAGTTTGAATAGATATCAGTAACTTAAAGTAGGACAATGGCAAAATATCAAACCAGGAACCACAAATGCAACAACCTGAGTAAATTTAAAAAATTGCTGTCCCCGGACTCTATAACTACCAGGTATGAAAGTACATCTTCCTTCCATAATAACAAATCTGGTCTCTTGTTCAATGTGTCAAGTCTACACAGAAGCACATCAGTTGCCGAAGCCAACTACGTGCACACAATACTTTAACTCATGGCAGAATTCTTTATTCAATGTATTACCTGTTTTTGGTGGAGAAATAATGACAATGTTACAAATGTTTTGCTTTAACCCTTTACTTCATTAATATTTATGTTAGAAATCATATCAATATCATGAATATTAAGCCATTCCCTCATAGCCTATTTTAAGACCGAACCTCTTTGAATAAATCTATCGAAAAGCAGCTTTTACTAGAATTTTTAAAAAAAATTGTGCAGTACTGAAACCATTGTGATAAATAGAGCATTAATACACCTATGGAGCACTTAATGCTCTATTTACCACAATGGTTTCAAAAAGTGATTTTTACAGAAGTGTCAAAAGGCACTAATATGAGGGAATGGGTTAATGACAAGATTTTTTATAATGGCATAATTAACAGGAAGAAATTTTCACAATAACACATACTGTAGAATAAAGTCTATATTACCGGTATTTCAGAAGCAAATAGAGCAGACCCTGATCAGACGGCTCTCACAGGAGCTGTCTGATCTGGGTTTACTCTGTTTGTAAAGGTGTTAAAAGGTGGATTAACCTTTTTTTTCTGTTCAGCCCTAAACTGCACAGGTTTAAACCTAAATTCATTCATACAAATGGCTTTTCATGCATTTGCATACAGAGTATACCCAGATCAGACAGACAAATTATAGATCTGAATGTACAGTTTCTATGAAAACCATAATATCCTTTATTCAGCTAATAAATATTCATGATATTATTATTTCTTACGTGAATTTTCGACAGGGAAAGGGTTAATTATCCCTAACCCCCGTTGTATCTGACCTCTAGATATACTCAATGCCAGATATCTTCTCATTGAATATTTGATAGATAAGTACCCCACGGTTTACCATATAGAGTGTCCCTACTTATGTGTGCAATTTATCATTTTGTACTCTAGATAAGGGAAACCAAAAGCAATCTATTCTACAAACGTTCACTATTGCCATACTTCAGATTGCTACCGGAACAAATTTCATCGTAACCCATAAATATTTTAAAAGCTCGCTACATGCGGATTTGTTAGAACATGTTTTTCAATACACTAAAATCAGAGGGTTATGTTTGTTAACAATGTTTGCTGTGTGTGATAAACCCATTCAACTTGTATTCGATCACTGACCTACCATCCTAAATTCTTTGGCATGTGCGTAAGTATTAATAAACAAATCTATTTAAGCTTTTAAAAATCTGCCATCAAATAGGTATAGTATGACTTGGGACTGCTCATAGGAAGTGGAAACTGTATGTAGATCAAATGATCCTTAACATGTTAAACGTTTACCTGTTCAATATTCATGTAAGAAATAATGACTTCATGAATATTTATTAGCTGAATTTTTAAAATGTATTTTTTTTACTTTGACAGAATCAGAGCAATATCATGTTATAAACAAACAGAACAGACCCAGATCAGACAGTTCCTACAGAAGCCGTCTTATCTGGGTCTACTCTGTTTGCATCTATAGGCATGAAAAGGTGTTTATATGAAGGAAATGGTTAACCCATATCCTGCTAAACAAGATCTAACTTGCATTTGCTAACAGTTTGGATCCAGATGGGACGCTGAGTAAATCAGTTGTCTGTTCAGGATCAAAGCTCTTTGGTCAACAGTTTCTATCCAATTGTAAAAATCCAATTTGGAACTTACTTAAACTGTCAGTAGATCAGGGCAAACATGTTTAACCCTTCCTTCATATAAACCCCTTTTTGCTCATTTGCAAACAGAGTAGACCCAGACCAGACAGCTCCTGCAGGAGCTGTCTGGTCTGGGTCTGCTCTGTTTGCTTATGATATAATATAGATCTCATTCTACAGCTTTAGCCAAAGCAAAAAATTTCACCTGAAAATTCCACATTATAAAAAATACAGCTAATAGATATTAATGATGTCTTTATTTCTTACATGAATATTCAACAGGAAAAGGGTTAAATAGGACATTATGTATTAATATGCAACCTTTATCCTGCTATGAAAATAGTTCTTGCCAAAATTCTTAATAAAATGTATTTTTAATTTCATCCAATTCATTGTTATTTTTTTATTTTAGGAATTATTGACATTATGTCAGCTTGGCTACTGATCTGAGTTAATCATCATTTGATCTGGATCCAAGCTGTTTATAATTACAATCAAATTTTAGTTAGCAGGATAACAACAAAGACTGTGAGCAAGAAGTCATAAAGATCTCAAGTACCAAAATTCATTCAATTAAAACACCCCAATAATGTTGAATAGGTATACTATGTTCAGATCAAGGAATCACGTTAGATCACGGTGATAAACATACTGGTCAATTGTATCATAAATAGCACACATTGGTTGAGTTATCAAAACTGATTAGAAATTCAGAATACTATTAAAGCCATGTCAAAATAAAAGCCATCGTTTTATAGCTTTTTTTATGTCTTCAATGTTTACTGTGAATTGATCGTCTATTATGTATGTTTAATCCATACATTTTTCAAGTGTTTACTTTCACGACCCTCCACATTGATAACAATGTTAAAATATGTAATTCACATACCGTTTAAACTTTACAACTAAAAAGAAAATGCAACTGAAACAGGTTATTTCATTCAGCAAGTTGAACATAGAAAATGACTAACACGGGCATTTACAAACAGTGTAAACACAGACCAGAAGACCAGTAAATGTGTCATCAGTTTACCACTCAAACCATCTGGCAAGTTAAAACCTTTTCTTGCTGAATTTTAAAATACATTTCTCCTTCTTTATCCATGCCCTGTTGTATAATTACATATATCTTCACTGTGTACAAGTATTTCACTGTGCAATCACTGCTGTGGAGTGCATTGGTTGCACAATCAACTTGTAAATAGTGCAGACCCTGATGAGACAGCTCCTGCAGGAGCTGTCTCATCTGGGTCTTCACTATTTACAGATAGGTATATTGACGTGAATAGCAAGCGAAGGGTTAAATCCTGTCATAATGCCTGGAATCTCCCTCATGTAAACCACCCTGTATGAGCTGTCTGATCAGGGTCTGCTGTTCCAACTTATGCAATGATATATGCCTGGTTCTACAGTTAAATTATGTGCTTTATATACTGTTACATGTATAACAAGAGCACCGCAAGCAGGTGCCAACGCTCGTCTGTCGTCATTGTCAAGATGAACATGCATACCAAAAATGAAGGTTGTAAATGAAAAATTGAAGAAGTTATGGTCAATGTTAAGATTTCGGACGACGACTACAACGGGGACCCCGGAGTTACGACAATAGCTCCTGATTTCTTCGAAACAGACGAGCTAAAAATCCAGTCAATAAAACCCATGATGTCATTATTTCTCATAGGTATATGGGTTATGCTATCGAGATTGGCATATTTAGCTTTACAAACTGGGAGTGTTAGGAGATTGTTGGAAAATTCATGGTACTGAGATCAGCCAATTCATTTCAAACACAACCTCTAAAAGTCAATCTGTGCCACTGTCAAGTGTGTTAGGTCAAGTCAGAGCTCCAGATAAAAGAAGTATTTAATCCTTTCCCTAATTAACATGTATGCATATTCACAAACTCAATTTTTAAATTAATACCTCAAAATTTTCAAGGAAATATTTTGGTTAGACTATAGGATCAGATCTATACAATTTTGGAAGCAAACAGCTCCTATGTGAGCCATTTGATCTTGGCCTACTACCTTTGCAAAGGTGTGAAAAGGCTATGCGGGAAAGGCCGGTTAACTATTTGCATGCTAAGTAACAATATCCTCAAAAATTGACTACCACAAATTCTTAACCCATTTCCTCATATATGAATTTTAGACCCAACCTCTTTGAATAAATCTACTTTCTGAAAAGGAGCATTTATTACAAAAAAGGAATTTCTTTAGAATTGTGAAATTTTTAAACCATTGTGATCACGATGGTTTCAAAAAGTGTCTTTACAGAGACGTCAAAAGGCATCAATATGCAAGAATGGGTTAAGAAATTCCAGATAAACATGTTCTACAACTTAACCCTATAATGCTGGTGCTTATTATATTCATTAGAATTCCCACAGATGATTGTAATGAATACCAACAACAGTTTGGCTGTGAAACAGAAGGTACATGTATTTAGAGAGAACAACATGCTGCTTATCTGGAGCTAGACAACGCAACTGTAAATAGTGAAGACACTCGTCACACCCCAATCAAAGCTTTGATGAGTATTTTGCCACTAAGAAATACTTGATGGATATCAATTAGCTGAAATTTTATAATGGCATATGAACATACAAAGTTTTGGCCATGGCATCAGACATATATTCCATTAGCAAACAGAGCAGACCCTGATCAGACAGCTCTTGCAGAAGATGTCTGCATTAGGTATATTCTATTTGCAAAGGCACAAAAAGGTGTGTTCATGAGGTAAAGGGTTAGAAAGTGTCTGACCTAGGTCTACATTGTTTGTAAAAGGGTAAATATATGTCTCTATCAAGTAAAGGGTAAAAATGCATTTGCTTATCCAGGTCTATACTGTTCGCAAGTACATGTACATTTCTTGCTGTAACACAGCTCAATCTATATCTAGTACATAGTTCAGTAATATGATAGCCATTCATTTTATTGTATTCACTTCATGCTTGATGTATATTTAATAACTTGTTTTCACGAACCAGTTGATTTTATTATCATGCAAATAATTATGTACACCCTTGAAATTAAACCTTGACATTGTCAGATCTTTTTCTTTAATGCTTTTAATCCAGATGAGAAAAAGAGAAATTTGGCATTTCAAAAGTATCGAAACCACTTAATCCTCTAATTATAACTGTGATTCAGAAAAAGTGTTGCAAGAAGATATACAGTAAGAATTGAAGCACACAACAAATTTGGAAGAAGAAAACAAACAAAAGAGATTAAAGGTTATTAATACTTTCACCTTAGACTTTGATTTTTAAATCTTTTCATTTCATTTCGATTAATTCTTAAATAGAAGACCTTTCATATCATTTTTAACCATTTACATCATAGGGACACCCTTTAATGTCTATGCAAACATAGTAGACCCAGATCAGAGCTCCTGTAGGAGCTGACCTGTCTGATCATGGTCTGCTCTGTTTCCAGTGGGGTGTATAGATCTGATTCTACAGTTTCTGCCATGGCAAAAAATCATGTGCTAATATATCTTAAATAATTGAGCTAATAGATAATCATGATACAAAAATTACTTATAACGTCTTAATATTCACCAGGTAAAAGGTTAAACAGTCAACCATCATATAGATCAGACTTCTTGAATTATTATATCTCTATTATGAGGAGTGGGAATTTAACCCTTTTCTCCATGAATATTTATCTAAGAAATAATGATATCATAGGTAGAACCTGGTTTGCTTATAAGATTTCATAAGCATACAGAGCAGACCCTGGAGAGATGTCTCCTGCAGGAAACATCTGATCACAGTTTACTCTGTTTGCAAAGTCATGAAAAAGTATTTTTATGTAGGAAAGGGTTAAACATTTGGATACCATATTTTCCCTCTGAGCTCTCTGTTAATTTGTTAAGCTGAATAAGTCCATCCAATTTTATAGCTTTAAATGCAATGAATGAAACACCATGGTCAAAATGCTCCTACAGGAGAAGCATAATTATCTGGGTCTGCACTATTTGCCTAAGCCAGTCTGGACAAATATTATTGGTAATAACAGTAGATGAGAACCAAATATCCACATAAACCAAAATTATATTACTATTAAGATGTCAACGGTGCTAAAATTCTTAAAATTCTATTTTACAGTGAAAACAAATTAGAGCATTTTACCAATACTGAATTGCAATTGGGCATGCATAATTTAATCCAGAAATAAACCTGCGTGTTTGATGTATTTAGAGCTCACTCTGAACTAGAAGAACTTTAACAAATTTATTATATTGGAATGGAAATAATTAAATCTACATTTGTTAGCAAATAGACTTGACCTTTTGCCTGTACTAGAGTTTCAAGAATTAAATATCATTTATTCATTGACCTGATAGAAGTGTCTTTTTACACCTTATGCAAACAGAGTAGACCCAGATTGTATAGCTCTTGTAGGAGTTGTCTGTCTAGTGTCTGCTCTGGTTGCTCATGGAATAATACAGATCTGACAACATTTTCTGCTATAGCCATTCATATGCCATTTTAAAATTTCAGCTAATTAATACTGATGATGTCATTATTTCTTACATCAATATTCAATGGGAAAAGGGTTGAATATGGGACTTTTAAAAACAGAGCTTGTAAGAACCATTCTATGAATTCTAATTGGGGTCTAATGTCAGGATCAAAACTGTTGGACACTGATAAATAAGAGTTGTTTTACTGATTGTTGCCCCCCCCCCCCCCCTCCCCGAAGTAAGGGGTGTTTAATGGACAGGGGGCATTTATTAAGGGGAATACAACATCTGCCAAAAAGCAAATTATCTGATGTGCTTTCTCATTTTAGAAGTTTTTAAACAAATAGAATATGTACATAATCATAGTACAGAATAGGTGTGTGTTAGATGAACAGAAGCTATATACTTTTTAATTAATGTATATAGATATAGTGCACAAAGTATGGAATGATAATGTGATATGTGTATAGTCTTTTGTAATTCAAATATGAATGGCATGGTGTCTTTATAGACATAGTAATTGTTACCATTACATGACTCTTATAAAGAATAATATTTATATCTGATACAAAACAACAACAAAATCAAAGTAATAAATTAAATTAAATATAATGCTAACCATTTACACAGAGCAAACTGATCTAATTAGTCTACAATGTTAATCTATTAAACTGAAGGTGCTAAAATACTTTAAGAAATTTAATACAAAAAATCTATACCATTATCTACAAGCAAACTCATTATAATGCCAGCAGATTATTGATTACCCTTTAGCATGGGACTGTGGGCAAGTTTATAGCTTTAGCAAACATAATTCAGATCCAGATAATTAAACAAGTAAGCATAATATCAGGATCCAAACTACTGGACATCCTTATCATATATAATAAGCAGAAAACCCCCCAGAAAAAAATACCAGATAAAAGTTAAAGCAAATAGCATTTGATACTCATGGGAAACATATTTGGAATACTAAAGATTGATACATGGGAAACATATCAAATTGCATATCCAATGTATTCACAGAAAATCATCATTTATTCCCATCAATCCATAAACAATACTGTCTAGATATACATAGGCTTTTATGAAAATGTTAATTGATTTAAATCAGTCTATTTACAATTTAACAATATTTGTGCACTACTGTGTATACATTAAATATTTATTCAAATTAAATGATGCCATTGACAGAATTCTCTTATCTCAGTCTTGCAACAAAAATGCCTATGTCTGCATGTTAATTGTTCATACAGATATCTAGGAAACCATACTTTTTTAAAAAGTTATATCATAAATTTTTAAAATTATATGTCCCATACAACCAAACTGTTACATTTAATGAACGTAAAAAAAATAATGTTACATTTACATCGGGTCATTGTCATATCAGCTTATTCTGGATGTTAATGAAAGATGTAATGGATAGTCTGACAAAACATGGGTGTTTCTCACATACTAGTCAATATTAGAATTAAAAGTTCATCACATGTCTTGTGTATTAATTTTCTATACCTACATTTTCACTATAATATCTATGATAGAAACACCTTTTCACACATTTGTCACAGAGATGTAATAGATTCAACGTTATATGACTGCATTTGGTATATCTTACTAGATCAGACATGTTGGTGCTATTAACGGATAAGACAAAAAATGCTTACTAGTATAATTATAATAAATCAAACTTAATGTTTTTTTGTGTATCAACTTAATAAATATTGCAACATACTGAAAAATTATAGACTGTTACTCTAATTCTGCAGTTTTTTCCTTTTTGATCTATATTTTGTTTAATGAAAATTTCCAGTCAAGAACAGAGATCAAATCCATAGTCCCTAGGTTCCTAATTTAGCATTATACATTTAGCATTGCCATAAAAGACAGCTTGTCCAGTAAGGCTGTACAAGTGTAGACAAACAAACTGTGTTACTGTACATCATGAAAAATCAAGTTGAAACTCATGGACAATTTTCTATGGGTAAAGCCATAATTGTGCTCTGGAGTTAGGGCACAAACAGACAAGACCATGTATTAGTTGTGTTGATTAACGTCCGTTTCTGCCAACTATAGGCTTAAATTTGGTTGTCCTATAGAGAGAGGAGAATAGATACAGAGAAACCCGGATGCAATGCTCAACTCTCCTGTTTGTAGAGCCGAATAAGTCAGTTTGGAGCCATTCATGATTAGTATAGACTTTAATTATACTGTCATAGCAGCAGTTTGACTTGGGTCGGCATTGTTTGACCAAGTGTGTCTGTCTGAATACTTAGGCTGATTACGGTATTTCTTTCTTGTCATTTTATCAAACTAGATCTAGCTGAATAGAATGAAGTTTGCAAGGCTCATATATTATGGTTCATGATTTTTTCAGTAGATCTATCCTGTTGAAATATTGATGTTAGAAAAGAAAGTCTGGATTTACATTTTATTTTAAAATTTTGCCTTGACCAGTTTTTTTCTTCTCGACTAGATCAAGATTTTTTATAACAAATTCAAATGTTTGAAAACAAAACCTTGACTTATTTAATAAGTGATAGATCAAGATCTATATTTCTACTTTTACTTTTTTGCAGGGATATATACACAAAGCCAGTTCCTGGAATCAGCTATTCATGGGCTGGGTTGAAAAAATGCCAAGTGCAGTATTAATTTTCTGAGCCCACTAAACACAGAAGTCTTTGGTGCAGAATGACAAAATAGATAGATCTATCAACTGTGAAAAGTTATTTACAGTACTTTCATTGTAGCTTTAATTTTCTGGAGAGATTCCAAACCGATCAATGAATACCGTACACTATCGGTATTTTGCTGAGTACGGTCTTAAGTTAGCTGAATATGCAGTAGTAGCAGACGATTTTCCATGTTTGGACTGGTAATCCAAATGGCGGCCTTCAATTATCTTTGCCGCTACTGTCACTCATTAAGCATAAAACGTATGTCTGTATAGACAATATATATGAACATTCTAATTCACATTCTATCATGCCGTGGCACACAATGTGACAGTAGGAATGTTAATTTAATAAAAGTAACACGGATATACCCTAGCAACGGCAACTGCCTTGAAAACGCCCTGAAATATAGAGGAATTGCAACTTAAATTCAGCGTGCAGTGCTCCCAATAGCAAGGGAATGCATAAAGGTTATTTACTCACATAGTAATTGTCAAGCCATCTTTCCAATTTCTCTTGTAGAACGTTGAAAGTTCCAATGTTCACCAATCTTCGAAGAGAATCCGCCATCTTGACGCTTTTGCTAGCTCAACCGATCAACGAGAAATGACACGCGCACTTGTCCGATTGCCGTACCTCGGTTCCGTTCGGTACTTTCCGCCAAAGGACGATGGGAAGGAAAAAACCATCGCTCCCCGATTATCTCCCTTCCATTACGTCAGGATTATATATATAGGGGGTAAACATAATGAAAAAATAATTTGTTATAGCTGGTTCCTTACATTTATTATAAATTAAACTAAGGTGGTTCATGTTTCGCTAAAAGAAGATACTACGAAATCATGCTAAAAGCACAACTTCAGTTTTTTTTACTTTTATTTCTTTCTAACAGTAGATCTATGTCCTGACTCGCGTCAACCGGTCTATGTCCCCCGAAACTACCAAGAATGTTTGTTACAAGATTAAACTGCCCCAGATAGATAGATAACAAATATATAGATATACAGATAGGTAGGTAGGGGTAGGATAGGGCAGGGTAGGGCAAAGACCTATGACGTGTTATCATAGGTCTTTGGGTAGGGTGGGTAGGTAGATAGGGTAGGGTAGGGTAGGGTAGGGCAGGTAGACGGAGAGATTGGGTAGGGTAGGGTAGGTCGGGAAGGTAGGTAGGTAGATCTATCTATCTATCTATCTATCTATCTATATATATATATATATATATACACATCTATCTATCTATCTATCTATCATGAACATAGGACATTTTGATCATGGCAGCAACTATAGAATCAGATCATTCCATGAGCAAACAGAACAGACCCTCATTAGACGACTCCTGCAACACCTGTCTGATCTGCGTCTAATCGGATTGCAAATTTGTCTAAAGGCGTTTAGAACTATGATGTAAAGAGTTGAACGACCATTTTGCAGGTGGAACGCAGGTCTAAATTCTGGGTGTACAAGGCAGGTGGTACGCAGGTCTAATTCTGGGTGTACAAGGCAGGTGGTACGCAGGTCTAATTCCGGATGTACAATGCAAGTGGTACGCAGTTCTAATTCTGGGTGTACAAGGCAGGTGGTACGCAGGTATAATTCTGGGTGTACAATGCCGGTGGTACTCAGGCAGGGCCGTACCCAGAAATTTTTTGCTGGGGGGGCCGAGTTGGGGTGGGCAGGGGAGGGGTGTCCCCTCCTGGTAGTCGATTTTTTTTGGTATGCCGCATTGAATGGTGCAATTTCCTGCTATCTGAATCACTCTATCAAGATATAATTTTATGTTATAATATAGGAAATCGGCTCCTTTTACACCTGTATTTCAGTGTATAGACTTAAAGCATGATGAATGATCGCCAATGTTTCAATGCAGAGACTTCATACAAATTATACTTACACCAAAAGTTGTGATCAAGGCTAGATGTTTTTTTGCCATTGACAGACAGCCAGGCAGACACACATATGAACATGATTAAAGTTTTTTGCCATTGACAGACAGACAGACAGACAGACAGACAGACAGACATTTGATTATGCTTAAAGTCTTTTGCCATGGACAGACTCGGCATTATTCATCTCAGAACTAGCATCCGCTTATGTCTTTATTCTAAATGTGAAAACAACCCTGATCAAAACTACAAACATCAAATGTTACAGTTTATCAAGAGGGTCATGATGGCCCTTATTCACTCACCTGGTTATAACAGATTTATGTATACAATGAAAAAGACATTCCATTTTATCTTATTTTACAATAATATTTTGGCTGATTTTATAGCCCTTATTCGGGTATATTCCCAATAGCAAATGTATGTTTTGCACCCATTTTTGTTTTGGAGGAAAATTCCCAAACTAAAGTTACAAAACAAATCCATGAATAAAACGTTAAGAACCCTCGATTTATTCAGTACAATCGGCCTGGGGACGAAGATCATTTTTACTTTTTTTATCATTCGATATATTATTTTTTCATTACTAGTTACTGATCAATGTCAGTAAAACGCTTATTGGCCGAAGTGCATACTGCTTTTTGTAGCTATGCTATAGCGTCTTGATATGTCATTCCCATCGTCTTAATTTTGCGACAATGTTTCCTCGCTTAATTAATATACGTGCCACATGTGGTATTTGTGGAAACGCAGCAATTTGCATTTTGATACGACTGGTTCCTGAACAATTTATTTGCTAAACTCCAGTATAGCGAAAACTGGAACCAACTCGTGGTTACGTAATTCGGGTGTTCTCCGCCGGGGTTCCTCTGATTGGTCCATACCAAAATATGCCAAGCGTGGATCACAGCATGACAGCATGCTAAAGGTGGCCTGTCTGTGTAGAGAACTAAAAGATAATCTCCTCGAGATAGGAAAATATCGGTCACTAAAAAATTGCCTTGGTAAAATTTCAAAACGGTAGATCTAGCTGAAAACTAAAAGGGGCCCATTAACAACAATGGTATCTTGTGTACCACCTGGGTACGGGCCTGTCAGGTCTAGTTCTTGGTGTACAAGGCAGGTGGTACTCGTCTAATTATGGGTGTATAGAGCAGATGGTACTCAGGTCGTAGCTTAATATGTAATAATAATAATAATAACAATCACTTTTCTTCATTATGTTATGATAATCATGCGTTATCTCTTTTATTTTTTTCGTGTTAATTTGCATTTGTTATATTTGTTTGTCTCTACGGTATTGTCTTGACCGTTTACAAATGTATTGTCCCACTGTGTACATATTGGTTCGTAAATGTATCGTCTATATGTTCATATGTATGTTATCTTGGCTCTCCTGTAATGGAGGAAATAAAGATTATTATTATTATTATTATTATTAACTTGAAAATCGGACCCTGTGCACGCCCATGATTTCTGCTGCAGATTCGGCGAGAATCTCAGGGAAAAAGGGGGAGTAGTGTAACAGGCCGGTAATACAGAGAGATCCAAGACGAAGTGTTTGGCATTAATGTTGCCCTGCATTAAGCAACCATCGATATTTAAGACTCGCATGTTTACCCAGTAAAGTCAGGCAGAAATAGTAACACACAAGACGCACAAGACGCAACCACCACCAATACATCGACAGAAAATAAGTGACACACACACACGCGCACACACGCGCGTGCGCGCGCGCACACGCGCTTATATCAAAGTCAGTCATCGCTTAAAACAGGACCGACTGTACATGTATGCAGCAGCATAAGCTAAGTAGCTGTCAAAGTTTTACCCTTTGCCTCACAGAGAGACGCGTTTTGACGCCTCTGTGTGCAGAGTAGACCCAGATCAGACACCCGTATCTGGCGTCTGATCTTGGCCTGCTCTTTTTGCTAATGGACATTTATAGATATGGTCCTCTGGTGCTGGCTATGGCAAAAAAACCCACCCCCAAACAAAGCCCTTTGCCAATATTTACATGTATAAAACTTCTACTAATAGATGTTCATGCTGTCATTATTTTTTAGTATGCACGAGGTGTTACTTGGCATGGTTTACTTGTACATGTATTATAAAGTGTATTCATCGAATGGGTTAATTGTTATCCAGTTGTCCATTTTCTTCATAAAAACGCTATTTGCCAGCCTTTGCAAACAAAGTAGACTCGGGTAAGAGGGCTCCTGTAATCTTATCTTATGTTTGCTTATACAATTATGATTGATCTGACTTTACAGTTTCTACCATCAATACCTAAATACACTATATACATATACTATTATAACAAGAGAGACGTCACGGGTGACAAATGCCCCCAAAGTGTTTGACACCGAAATGCATTTTGGCGGAAAAACAACACAATGTAATGCAGGTGTTACATGAAATTTTGATGCTGTTAAAAATGACACAGGAGTCAGTTCTTAACATTAAAAACAGAACCTTTGACTATTATGATAGCTAAGAAAAGAGCCGGGGGTCGAAACTTAGTTAAAAAGGACCCTATGTCATTCTCAAAGATAAAAAGGACCCTGGGGTTGATTGTCAATGTTAAAAACAGATCCTGTGTAAATTCTTAACGTTTTAAAAAAGACACAGGGTCAAATTTGGAATCCGTAGCTGATAAGGTATAGGAGGTATTCTCCGGACAAGCTTTTTGTAAAATCGAGGTCAAAGGTCAAGGTCACAGTGACCTGAAAATGGAACTCGACACTCCGCCATCCCAAGATGAACTCACACACCAAATTTGGAATCCGTAGCTGGTAAGGTATAGGAAATATGCTCCGGACAAGCTTTTTGTAAAATCGATGTCAAAGGTCAAGGTCACAGTGACCTGAAAATGGTACGCGACACTCCGCCATCCCAAGATGAACTCACACACTAAATTTGGGATCCGTAGCTGGTAAGGTATAGGAGATATGCCCCGGACAAGCTTTTTGTAAAATCGAGGTCAAAGGTCAAGGTCAAGGTCACAGTGACCTGAAAATGGTACGCGACACTCGGCCATCCCAAGATGAACTCACACACCAAATTTGGAATCCCTAGTTGGTAAGGTATAGGAGATATGCCCCGGACAAGCTTTTTGTAAAATCGAGGTCAAAGGTCAAGGTCACGGTCACGGTAACCTGAAAATGGTACGCGACACTCCGCCATCCCAAGATGAACTCGCACACAAAATTTGGGATCCCTAGCTGGTAAGGTATAGGAGATATGCTCCCGACAAGCTTATTGTAAAATCGAGGTCAAAGGTCAAGGTCAAGGTCACATTGACCTAAAAAAGGTACATGACACTCCGCCATCCCAAGATGAACTCACACACCAAATTTGGAATCCGTAGCTGGTAAGGTATAGGAGATATGCTCCGGACAAGCCTTTTGTAAAATCGAGGTCAAAGATCAAGGTCAAGGTCAGTGACCAGAAAATGGAACGCGACACTCCGTCAACCCAAGGTGAACTCACCCACCAAATTTGGAATCCCTAGTTGGTAAGGTATAGGAGATATGCTCCGGACAAGCTTTTTGTAAAATCGAGGTCAAAGGTCAAGGTCAAGGTCACGGTAACCTGAAAATGGTACGCGACACTCTGCCATCCCAAGATGAACTCGCACACAAAATTTGGGATCCCACGCACGGTGCGATCACTATATGCCACCAAAGCCTAGCCTTGGGGGTATAAAAATCGCTAATACATATCATGGTGTGATTATTTCTTACATGAATATTCAATTTGGAAAGGGCTAAACACTTCATTATTCGAACAGTTTTAAGCGTAAAAAATAGTCATTCTCGATACATATTTTAAATATTGTTTTCGCTAAAATGAATTGATTGTTCGGTATAATATAAATGAGACAAATAGACAGACAAGTCGAAAATGAGATATATACAAGGGGAAAAGTTATGAGTAAGCCGAGCCTCAACAATTGTAACACTTGTGGATAAAACACAAGCAGATTGCTATATTGTCGTTTGTGACAATATCAAATATAATGCATAATTATGTCCTCAAAGAAAATGTGTTAAAGTAACTCCGACAACTACCCCTCCTTCCTCAATACAACAACGACAACAACAATGACAACAACAACAGCAACATCAGCAACAGCAGCAGCAGCAACAACAGCAGCAGCAACAGCAGCACAAACAACAACAAAAAATATGTTCACTTATGACGATATCAAAAGCGATATATTTGAATTGCTAGGACTATAATGATGTATTTTGATATTCTTCTCTGCTTTGTTGTACACATTCTTAGTGTGGGATATTGTACGGTCTAATACACCGTACAATATCACACTTGTTCATATAAACGCGTTTTCACGCATTTGCAAACAGAGTATACCCTGATCAGACGGCTCCTATAGGAGCCATCTGATCTAGGTCTACTCTGCTTGCTAATGAAATTTAATAGACCCGTTTCTTTACTTTCTAAAATGGCTACAATGTTCTACCTTCCATATTTCATTATAACTTTTCGTCCATGAATATTCAGTAGGTATTAAAATTTAGAATAAACATAGGACAGGGACAGTGTTAATAGTTAATTAACCATTAGTCTGCTGTGTTTTACCACGGAGTATTTACTTCGTTGTTTTAACCAATTATTCACCAACTACATATCAAAAATTCAAGTTATAGTCAATGTGTCTACTAAAATGCAATCAATGTTTCAAACAGTTTGGGTCCTGATTAGAAATCGAGTTACTTGACGTCTCATCTTGATACAAACTGTTTGAAATGCGACTAAAATTGCTAGGTAAATGTGGCTTAGCGCGAGAACGGTAGATAACCATATTTTGACTTAAACAGAATGTTGTCTTAAGTTATCTCCCTTGCCTAAGGAGGTACTTTGCGAACGGATTAAGATTCATCAGATCAGATGGCTCATGTTGGAAACTTTCTGCTCACCGAATTCGAAAGCAAAAAAAGTAAAATAAAAAAACAAAGTTCAAAATACATGTACATAATTGGACGAGTTCACTTGGAGTGGGTTAAGCTACTAGCTATATATGAGCTAAGGGCGTCTTGAGCATTTGTGTTGAAGAACAACGTCGACCAAGTGCCGATTTGTCATGATCCTTTCCCAAATGAACTTTTAAGGTTATGTTTGCATAACCTTAACGCTTATGCAAACAGAGTAAACCCGGAACAGACGAGTGCTGAAGGCGCCCAATCTGGATACAAACTACAGTAAAACCTCTCTTAACCGGTCGTTAAATTTAGTATGAATATCGGTCTTGGAGACAGGTGGCAGCTTAATGCAGGGTAAAAGTCATGCAGAAAGCTCCTAGAGGAGCTTTCTGCATGACTTTCACCCTGCATTAAGCAGCCACCTGTCTAAAAGTATCTAAATTCTTATCTACTAGAATTCCGGTTAAGAGAGGTTATACTGTAGTTGCCAAAGTTATCAGAGCACCAGACACAACATACTACAGCTGAATAATTGAATGCTAAAATTTCAAAATGGACTGGTTCATCATTAGATTTTAACCCATTCTCTGTTCTTTATTTATGTAAGAAATAATAACAACATGAATATTTATTAGCTCAATTTCTATAATCCAAACTTTTCAAAGGAATAGATTGCTTAAACATGAATCAATCAGGTATGTCATGTCAAAAACAAACAGAGCATACCCTGATCAGACGGCTCCTATGGGAGTCGTCTGGTCTGGGTCTACTCTGTTTGAAAATGCATTAAAATGTGTGTATATGAAGGAAAGGGTTAACTGAAGATTCCCTTCAGCACTAGAGCATTAACCCGCACCCTGCTGTAAAGATAAATGGTTGCTCTAATTCTAATCTGGTAAAATTGTTGCTTTCTACCGATTCGTTCAAGATTTAAGAAACAGCTTGGATCCTGATAAGACACCTCACCTGGGCCCAAGGTTATAAAACCCTGAGTCTGAGTCTGAGATCATTCTCAAGTATCTGTTTGGTCAGATTAGAATCTGACCAATCAGATGCTTGAGAATGATCGCAGACTCAAGCAAAAAGTTTTATAACCCCGGGACCTGGACTAAATCTACCTGAACATGGGAGTCGGATCGCCCATAGCGGACTATTGGTTATGATTGAATTTGATCGACGACCTTGAACGACAAACAGGGCAGACTCAGGGTCCATGCTTATAAAGCTTTTAGTTGAGTCTGAGATCGTTCTCAAGCTTTTGATTGGTCAGATTTGAGCCTTTGGACACCTCTAGGAATCATTTCATCCCATTTGGGTCTACTCTGTTTAGAAGTGGCAATGCAATCGTTTGCCTGTTCAATCGGTTAATGGTTGATGCAATATTAAAACAAATGTGACAACATACTTCAGTAAAACCTCTCTAGATCTGACGTTAAATTTAGTTGCCACCTATCTAGAAGCATCTGAATTCTCCTCTACTAGAATACCGGTTTAGAAGGGTTTTACTGTACCGGCGGGACTCTGCTCAGCGACCGAAACTGTTACCAGTCTACTATTACCCTGCTGAATTAACCTAGTACCGGCACATACTGTGATCTGGAGAAATTGTTCTCGACTCGTTCAAGTTTTTGTTAAGATGTTTATCCAGAATCAAACGGCTAGAATCATTGTGAAGTGCCGAGGTGCTCATTTGAATCCAAACTGTTTGCAAATGTCATCACAAATTTGCCGCTATTGTAATATTCTTACCCTACCAGGTCCTGGTACAATTACCCCCAGTTTTGCATCGATCACACGGCGAGTTAGCTCAAATAAAGTGTGTTAGGGTCCTTAACCATGTGTCCAAGTGTTAACCCTTTCCCTTAAGAATA
The DNA here is from genome assembly GCA_963576725.1 of Azorinus chamasolen. Lineage (NCBI taxonomy): Eukaryota > Metazoa > Mollusca > Bivalvia > Cardiida > Solecurtidae > Azorinus > Azorinus chamasolen. The sequence goes on from OY755242.1 coordinate 20,421,518, forward strand.
TTCATGTGATAAATATTGAGTATGCATCCTAATTAGCTGGATTTTATAAGATAAATATTGAGTATGCATCCTAATTAGCTGGATTTTATAATTGCACCATGAACGAAAAAATGTTTTACCATAGCAGATGCTGTAGAAACATATATCTACAGGAGCAGTCTGATCTGGGTCTACTCTGTTTGTAAAGGAATCAAAAGACATCTCAACGAGGGAAAGGATTAGTTAAGAAATACAGTAGAACATATCCTTAGCGGTCAGTCATTTATTAAACACAGGGGTCTTAAAAAGGCAGACGATTGTTTAATGCAGAGCAAACGTTTCTGCATTACTCTTGACCTGCATTAACCCTTTCCCTCATATTGACGACTTTTGACGACTCTGCAAAAGTCACTTTGTGAAACCATTGTGATAAATAGAGCATTTGCTCCTATAGGAGCAAATGCTCTATTTATCACAATGGTTTCAAACTACACAATTCTAATTTTTTCCTTTTCTCTAGTTAATGCTCCTTTTCGGTAGATTTATCCAAAGAGATTGTATCTTAAAATAGCCTATGAGGGAATGGGTTAAGCTACTACTTGCATTACAGACCCATAATAAGACCTCTTTTCAATGACCGCTTTAAAGGTTCTACTATATACAGCAACACAATGTAAGAACAATTCACTGACTTTTTTGAATACCAAAGAGGTATATATCTGAAGAGGGCACACTATGCTGAAACTGCGCAATATATGAATAATAAATAAATCCGTTCTTGGCCGTCTGTTGGCGTGTTTAATATTCATATTCCAATAACTCAATTAGCCCTCTCCCGGAATTAAATGTCAGTGTGATGGTTAATTAGTCAGAACCCTTAGGGAATGTCGACTAACCCTTTAACCCGTTACCTCATGGGCTAGTTTTAGATACAACCTCTGAATAAATCTACCGAAAAGGAGCATTAACTAGAGAAAAGGAAACTTTTAGAATTTTGTAGTTCGAAACCATTGTGGTAAATAGAGCATTTGCTCCTATAGGAGCAAATGCTCTATTTATCACAATGGTTTCACAAAGTGACTTCTATAGAGTCGTCAAAAGTCGACAATATGAGGGAATTGGTTAAATGCGGGTCACACGTGGTCTATCAATTACAAACAACGTACGTAGACCGTCCACTGATCAAGATCTGCACTGTTTGTCATTCAAAATAATCCAGCAATATTAATCGTTCATACTTAGTGGACTCTGTGGTTAAATAAGCACTGGTGTGCTCTATAACAACTCTTTCACCATCCCCTTCAGTGCAAGACACGCGTCAATAATGTCCTTTACAAACATTGTAGACCCAGATCAAACGGTTGGTCTGTAGTCAGGGTTTGCACTGTTTGTCATTCAGCATCCTCTAGTAAGTTGAAGCATCTCATATATACCCAGTGGACTCTATGCAGTAAAACGTCTCTAAACCGGAAATCAAGTACAGGGGAATTTAAACATGTTTATGTAGGTGGCTGCTTAATGCAGGGTGAAAGTCATGCAGAAAGCTCACAGAGGAGCTTTCTGCATGAGTTTCATCATGCATTAAGCTGCCACCTGTCTCCAAGACGTCCCATTTAGAGAGGTTTTACTGCAGTTAACCCTTTCCCTGACATTGGCGACTTTTGACGACACTGAAAAAGTCACTTTGTGAAACCATTGTGATAAATAGAGCATTTTCTCCTGTAGGAGCAAGTGCTCTATTCATCAGAATGGTTTCAAACTACAAATTTCTAAATTTTTCCTTTTCTCTAGTTAATGCTCCTTAGATGCTCCGGTAGACTTATTCAAAAAGGTTGTATCTAAAAATAGCCTATGGGGTAATGAATTAAATACTGATGGGTTACCCACTCTGACCATTCAGCCTTGGCAGGACTAAGCTACAGGCATACCATGCGTCGAGTTGTGATATAGCATGCATGACGTGGTGTAGGCTAGCAACTAGATTCCGAGGAAATGGTAGAAAATAGCATAGAGATGTCCACCCTTAATAGCTAATATGTCAAAATTAGAATACTACAGAAAGTATAAATGTACATTTGAATACGAAACTTATCTAGACTTAGTGGCAGATGACACACTTCGAAAGTATTTAACCTGCTTTAGATTATGTTCTCATTCCTTGGAAACTGAATTTGGGCGTTATACCGGTGTAAATAGAGAAAAAAGATTGTGTAGAATGTGTAATACTATGGTTGTTGAATCTGAGTATCATTTCTTACTATGCTGTAACAAATATTCTCACATTCGTAATACGTATTTGGGTAATATGTCGTGGCCTTCACTAAACAAATTTGTGAGTATTATGTCTATTGGAAACAAAGCTAAATTGTTAAAGCTTTGTAAATATTTGAAATATGCTTTCTGTTCACGTAGCAATACCTTGCTAACTTTTGATACTGTTCCATAATATATTAAATAGTAAATTATATGTATGTATAAATATCTTGTATGTGTAGCCATTTTCACTATGAAATTGTATATGGCCAAAGGCAATTGTATTGCCGATTTGCTTGAAATAAAACTGAAAACTGAAACTTAATACGAGCACATGGTACAGACTAGTGGTAGTTCTTCAGTTGTGAACTGTTACACTTAACCCTTTACCCAATAGCCTATTTCTAGTTTTGAAGACAGGTGACCACTTAAAGCAGGTTGAAAGTAAAGCAGAATGCGCCTTAATGCGCATTCTGCTTTACTTTCAGCCTGCTTTAAGCTACCACCTCCTAGAATATAGAAACTAATTATGATGCTATATGTTCATTATTGTAAAAATTGGAACTATTTTCTTCAGCGGAGGAATATATTAAACTCGCTTAAAGCCGCTTGTATCAGGTAAAGGGTTAATTGTGGGCTTGCCCGTGATTGAACGCACTACTGATCGATCTTAGCGACTGACTTGTTTACGCCGTTAAAATTCTTATTGTCAATGTGCGTTACACCTATTTGACTCTCGACCATATGCCGTGTAATTTTATGGTTTTATACATCTATACCAAATTCTTGGCGAGGCGCCATGAAACTGATCTTGATCTAGTATGTTTGCAGATGACAGTGATTAGCCGGTTAACGAATCTGTGGTCACCTGTGCAAACAGTTGGGATCCAGATCAGACGCCGAAAAAATCGGTGTCTCATCAGAATCCAAACTGTTTGACGATATTGTAATAGTTATTTTGGGAAGAGAATGGATTAAAATTTTAACTGAAAATTGCAGCAGACGTCAAATTTTGCAGACGACACTATGTAGCAAGGATAAGGGTTACACTTCTGGCTTCAAATAATTTTCGTCTGCAAAAACGTCTATTGCAAAGTTCAGAGTTTAATTGCCTTTAATTTCTTCTTGTCAATGTAAGTGACGTGTCAAACAGTTTGGATCCTGATGAGACGCCGAGTTACTCGGCGTCTCATCTGGATCCAAGTTGTTTTGGCAAAGGTAACTGAAGAGTCACCCAATGCAGCAGGCCCTGTGATACCGGTATACTTTCCGGCGACTTCGGCTATGACGGAGTAAACGTATTTATTATAGGATTATGAGCGCGAAAGCCATATATATACTAGGCTGAAGTTTAGACGTTGTCCCAGCAGTGGAGTACTAACGCTCTGTGATGCACAAACACACAACGATGTTTTCCGAGAACAAAACCTTGCATATACTTATTTGGATACAATTTAGTGTCATCATTATTATTGTCTTCAGATACACCAATCCAGGTAAGAATATTTTGTGTCTTTCATATTGTGATATTGATCGCATTACATGTATATATCATTAATACGCACGTGTACACGTATATATTTCTTATCATAATTAATAATTATATATAACTAATTTGTACCATGTCGCCAAACCATTTTTAAAAAGATGTGTCTACGAATTTTTTGAAAACCTCGTACATAAAAGTGTTAATTCTAATTGCACATGAATTTATCGTATACATGTATACAAACGCCATATTTTACATGTAAGTCAGTACATGTAATGTATTTAGTATTCTATTTACTTTTTTACTTGCTTATGCTATTTGCGTATGTTATATTGCACGTGTGCAGTAAATACTACGAACTCGATATATTAACTTTGATACAAACAGTGTCGCGTGATAGATACTGATATAAAGCGGTATCATGTATGGTATTTACAACCGGTTCAATGGACCTATGCCACCATTGATCATAATGCCGTATAATTATATACGACTCAAAGCGTTTAACCCTTCGCTTGCTGAATTTTAAAATACATTTCTCCTTCTTTACCCATGCCCTGTTATATAATTACATACATCTTCACTGTGTACAAGTATTTCGCTGTGCAATCACTGCTGTGGAGTGCACTGGTTGCACAATGAACTTGTAAATAGTGCAGACCCTGATGAGACAGCTCCTGCAGGAGCTGTCTCATCTGGGTCTTCACTATTTACAGGCAGGTATATTGACGTGAACAGCAAGCGAATGGTTAACACCAGTCTCCAAGGTTATATAAACTTCAAAATCTCAGTGGGACTTCATTTTCAAGTACCTGATTGGTCAGATTTGAGCTCAGACTCAAGTAAAGAGTTTTATAACACCGAGACAAGGCTCCGAGCTTGAATCTGAGATCACTCTCAAGCATTTTATTGAGCAAGCTAAAAACAACTGACCAATCATATACGTGAGAATGAACTCAGACTCGGAAAGTTTACAACATCGGACCCATGGCTCGGTAATCACTAACATTTTATACAAGATAAACGAAATATGATAAAATTAGTCGAGTCTGTGTCTAAAATCGTTCGTGAATTCGAATTCGAAAACGGTCTCTACATGGTCTGCGTTTAAGTAGGAGCTTGAGACCTAGACTGGTTTTAAAGTATATGTTAGTGAATAGTGACCCAGTACAATGGCAACACGATGTGTTGTATTACATAAATAAATACATAAATTACATGGACACAGTCTGTTTATTTATACTTCTGCCATCCCAGGTGTTCAAGCGTTTGTTAAACCCCCACAAAATAATGATTTTTGAAACAGGTAGACCCCACATCCTATGATTTCTTTTTGTACAACAGAAAAATTGAAACAGTAACTGCTTTCAAATATTTAGGAGGTTTTCTCTTCAAAAATGGAAACGCATAGAACGACACTCATCATTTTCTCTGCACAATTTATTTTTTTACAATTTTCAATCAGCTAGAACTGCCAGTAAATAATGAAATAAATTTGTTTGATACTCTTGTTCCGTCAACCCTTAATTACGCAGCGGAGATATGGGGTCACCACATATCACCAAACGTAGAACTAATTCATTCACAATTTTGTCGCAAAATAACTGGCGTAAAATTATCTGCGAACCTAGAGGCATTATACGGGGAATTTGGACGATATCCTGTGTTAACCCATTACCTCATAGGCTATTTTTAGATACAACCTCTTTGAATAAATCTACCGAAAAGGAGCATCAACTAGAGAAAAGGGATTTTTTTTAGAATTTTGTAGTTTGAAATCATTGTGATAAATAGAGCATTTGCTCCTATAGGAGAAAATGCTCTATTTATCACAATGGTTTCACAAAGTGACTTTTACAGAGTCGTCAAAAGTCGTCAATATGAGGGAATGGGTTAAGACAGAGGCAGATTATCATGATACATTTTTGGTGTAAAATAATAACTTCTGATCAACAATCATTGTTGTACAAAATATACATAACAGTACCTTAAAACAAGGGGATAGGGAACAAGGGAATAATTATATCGGAAATAACTGGGCAGCTAAAATAAAGGACATTTTAGAAAAAAAATCAAATCTAGATTTTATCTGGTACAACCAAAATAACATACGAATATACTTAGGAGCCATAAAATATAAAAAATTTTTTATAAACAAAGCTGGTATGTTAAAATAAATAACTCTAACCGCCTGAGGCCTATCGTCCATTTAAATTTGAATATGATATTGCATTTTCAAAGTACATGTATCTCTCATTTATCCATGAAAAGACATTCAGAATTGCTTTGACAAGATTTAGGATATCACCTCATGATTTAGAAGTAGAAACAGGACGATATACAAATACAGAAAGAAATCAAAGAATCTGCACGAAGTGCACAGAACATCAAATTGAAAACGAATACCACTTCCTACTTATCTGTCCAAGGTATAACCAATTACGCACGAATTACTCACCATGATATTATTACACATGACCAATTAAAAAATCAGATACAGTAAAATTAAGAAAATAAAGACAAACAACTAAAAGTCAGCAAACAAATGAATTGATATTTAACAGGATACATATTAGAACAATATAATAAAACAAGATAAAAATTAGAACATTATTAGAACAATATCAGAACAAAAACTAAAACTAAATAAATAAACAAAAACATAGAGTAAAAAAGGAGAGGAAGAAATAATATAAAATATATGTAATTACCTATGCAAACAGTTTGGATCCATATGAGACGCCGAGTAACTCGGCGTCTCATCAGGATCCAAACTGTTTGTTACTGTTACTATGTTTTTGAAACAAAAATGAAGAAAATCAAAAGAATGAAAATTTGTAGCAGACGACAAAGTTAGACGACAAAGTTTGGCAGCGAAAGGGTTAAGCACAAAACTACATGTCTTGTATACACATCTATTCACAAAAACTTAAAATTTCAAACGTAACATTTCTAACAATTCAAATTTCAGAGAGATCTTTTAGGGAAATGAAATGAAATGAAATGAAAGGAAACCCCATGAAAAAACAACCTAACAACAAAACAACAACATAACTTTCCACTCTAGTCTTTTTTCTTTTTGAAAGAGGTATATAACTAGCACTCGTTTTTGTCTATTGACATACATGTATATCACTGTTGTGTTATTGTATCATGCTTGCTGTAAGCATACGATGTATGTTTTATGCAATAAAGAACATAAATTAGATATACCGGACAGGGTATCGCAGTCTGTGTTGTCACCCTGTATGTCTCGCCACAATATGGCCCTTCAATGCACTGCACATACCTATATCTATTCTTTATTTAAGTCTCATCATTTTACCGTATCTCAACAATGCATCAAATTATAATCAATACAAAACGTACAATGCGATTTATTTGGAATTATAAGAGACTATCACAGTTACTATTACATTATGAATCTTAACCAATTTGCTCCCAGTGGATTCCTCCATGCTTATATATTGGATTAGTCTATCTTTTATCTAAGGGATGTCTGGTCTAAATTTTCATTTTTGTTTTGTTTTATATTGAATTTCCTATCAGCAAACAGTGTAGACACTGATCAGACTCCGCATTATGCGGCGTCTGATCAGAGTCTACACTGTTTGCCTACGTCCCATATATGGGATCGTGGGAGCAAATTGTTTAATAATTTACACCATTAGAAATGCGAAAATGCCGCTATTCAAATTGCCACTATTTCACGGAAACAACAGCAATATAAAATAAAGCTAAAATGAAACACGTCTTTAAAACATGACACATCAAAACCACCACCCTTGTGTTACTATAAGTGCAACCTAAGAGCTGTTTTAAAATCAATTATCACACCAGGTCAGACCTATTATGAACTGAATAGCAGCAATACCCTATAATTCACTATTACACAATATCAAATCAAAAAAACAATTTTGCTAAAAATTATTTAAACAATTGTGTCAGACTAAATGGCAAGTATAGCATCTAATAAAAACAAAACAACTAATGGTACAAAAGAGAGTCCCTTATTCTTATAATATAGAAGCAGGTTTAGGCAGCACAGCTTACTAACGATTTGATGGAGAACAAAACTCTTTTCCTCTCTTTATCACTTTGTCCATGGAAAGCATTTAACAGAAAAACACTCTTAAGCGGAATTCTAGTAGACAAGAATTTAGATACGTTTAGGCCGACGGCTGCTTAATGCAGCGTGAGAGCCATACAGAAAGCTCCTCTGGGGGCTTTCTGAACGACTTTCACCTTGCATTAAGCTGCCACCTGTGTACAAGATCGATATTTATACTACATTTGTATATTGAACGTCCCGTTTAGAGGGGGTTTACTCGACTGGGATATTAACCCTTTCCCTCATATAAACGTGTTTTCACGTATTTGCAAACAGAGTATACCCAGATCAGACGGCTCCTAGAGGAGCCGTCTGATCAGGGTCTACTCTGTTTGCTAATGGAATTTGAAAGATCTGTTTCTTTACTTTCTAAAATGGCTACAATGTTTCACCTACCACATTTCGTTATACCTATTTTGTCCATGAATATTCAGTAGGTATTAGAATTTGTAATAAATATAGAACAGGGAAAGGGTGAACTTGCGATCAGTGTTTGTATACATACAGTCTTATTACCCTAGGTATTCCTGGTGACACCACTGGCCAATTGTGCAGACCCAGGTCAAAGTTCTCCCAAATAATCAGCTTGTTCAGGATGTCTCCACCAGTTGCTTCCATGTCAGTGTAATGTTAAGTTACCAAACTAGTGTCAAATAAAAGTATTAACCCTTCTCTTGCTGAATTTGAAAATATATTTCTCCTTCTTTAGTCTTTACCCATGCCCTGTTGTATAATTATGTTATACAGGTATATCAACACTTGATGTTTTTATTCTAAGCTTGATATACAAATGGTCAGTGTGCCTAATTCTCAAATTCACTATATCAAACATGAACACTTTCGGTGAACAAATAATTAATTAATTTAGAATTTAAGTTTCATATAATAATTAGTAATCATGTGCTTTAGATAAATGATAATAATAGTAAACCTAATAATACAATACTTATGGTATGTGTATCAGAGACTGAGAATTGTTTGGATCCTGATGAAGAATGCATCTAAGTCATTATCTGTTATATGCTTATCAGGGGTAGTATCTGTGATAGTACCCCAGTATAATTTCAGATATTTTTTACTTTGAAAATCCCTAATGTTCTTAACAGGTGGAATCAGTCAGTCGGCGCTAGCTTTGTTGTTAACTGAATTATATAATAACCTCTTTACATTTGCGAATCCTTTGACAACCATATAAGATAGATGGAGTAATATCACTGGGGTTAGAGTATTAAGAGTCTTAACACACTGACAACCGTATGGTACACAATTTATTAGCATCATTCCATTAAGTCTCACAGGGTTTCACGGGTTCGCACTGACCAAGCATGCTGATCCAGTTGGACAGCATGTGATTGGCTGAAATCCAGCGACTTGCCTACTCCTCCCCTCTTGCATATTCAACAGGGAGTTCTAGTTTAGTTTTTGGTTAGAGAAGACATAAAACACTTTTCGGGTTTACACGGACGGCAAAACATCAGCCGGGAAAATGTAGTTTTATATTTTACTGAGTGGCAACGGCCACCCCTTTCTATGTGTTAGAAATTCTAACACTTATACAATAATCGCATTTCTACAACTATCCTTAGTTTGGATTTCCATACTGGACATTTACTTGCATATGATTCTTATTTGATGATCTTGTCATATATGTATGTGATTTGGAACTATACTAATTACAACACTGAAACTACAAAATGGACATGTTCATTTCTCCAAGCCGGATTCCACTGTCATACATACATACATATTATTTTCGGATCCACATGAACGTTTTCTCATGATAACAATTACCTATATCTTCACTGTGTACACGTATTTCGCTGTGCAATCACTGCTGTGGAGTGCAATTGTTGCACAATCAACTAAATAGTAATAGTAAATAGTGCAGACCCTGATGAGACAGTTCCTACAGGAGCTGTATCATCTGGGTCTTCACTATTTACAGGTACGTATATTGACGTGAATAGCAAGCGAATGGTTAAGCTTTACAAACAGGTGGAGACAGAAGAGTTGGTGTGCGAATATTGGGAGTACATACGACAGGTGGCATTGTAGTAACTGGCAATCAATGTATAAAATATTAAACCAATTATCTAATATGATATAGCGTTAGCGTCTGCAACGAAAGACAGTTAGCTCTGTGGCAATCGGAATTGCAATAAGGTTTTGCTATAGTTATTATACTCAGGGAGCTAGTGGGGTCTACCGTGCACCCCATCCCCTAGACTTTTTTCATGGGTACCAAAATGTTCAGAAAAGTCTCCAGAATCAGAATCGCGAATGTACTCAAGTTTAAAATAGTGTATTTTAACCGTTTCCATGGCAACTCCCAGAAATTAGTTTAGGCTATGTGTATTTTAACCGTTTCCATGGCAACTCCCAGTTTTCGTAATGATGACCCATACCTGCAAACTCGCCTATATCAGAGCCAGTTTTTGTCCTAAACCTATAATACTGGTACCAAATTGAAGACACAGGTGCCCTTCGCATGCTTTGTCTGTACAACAACTCCATCACGAATACATTATTTTTTTTAATCACATGTCATAAGTATCTAAAACATACCAAAATATAGTTTTCTGAACCCCCGCCCCCCTAAAAAAATAATTAAATAATAAAAATTTGAAAAATGTTGTTTATCGCGAACACCCCTGCTCTATATAATAAGTGAAAGGTATTCAACTCCGGCGGAAATCTGCTAAAACATCGGTGGGTTCATCCACTGCGATCGTCCTTGAAATCTTATTTGATCACCGATTTCCATAAACTGTGTCTCATTTATCAAAGAAATCATCACTCTTGATGAGCAGTCATCTATTTTTTCTCAGAATATTAACACGCTTTTACAACGAGTCGTCAAAGTGACAACCATCCCCTCTAGGACACAGGTTGACTCTGAGGTTCGAAATAGAAATACCCTATAATTGAAGTCGAAACACCATATAACTAGTCTATAAGTCATAGTCTATAAGTCATTGCCCCGGTCTGATAGCATGAATGGATATCGTGTATTCACATTTTTTTCAAATAATACTTTTCTGAAAATCTCTACAAGCTTGATATTGATATCAACGAAAGTCATTACTTTCGGTTTGTAAATCCTACTTTCAGTTTAAATTTTGTTTTTCATTTTTTCGGATTGGGTCAGAAAACTATCTTTTGTATGTTTTAGATACTTATGACATGTGATTAGACACATAAGGTATTTGTGATGGAGTTGTTGTTGCATGCATAGCATGCGAAGGACACCTGTGATTGAAGATAGTACATTGTGCTTTTATTTCCAGCTTTTTTTAAATTACCTTATTTGCGTATCTACATTATTTCTATAGTGTTCTTACTATTTGTAATGTTCTCATAAATATTCATGAATATGCAATTAAGGCAATTTCAAGGAATAGCTAGAAATAAAAGGACAATGTCATATCTTCAATTTGGTACCAGTTATATAGGTTTAGGACACAAAGTGGCTGTGAAATGGACGATTTTGCAGGTATGGGTCATCATTACGAAAACTGGGGGGAGGGGTTGCCATGGAAACTGTAAGTTAATGTTTTTGTCCTCAAATTGCATATGTTATTTTCTGAGGATTTTTTCATCATGTTAAACTGCATTCGAAGTTGTTTTCTGATATTTGTAGGATAATAAAGTGAAAAGTTTAGGTTATTTCTATACTTTTTTACTATTTTTAATGTTTTCATTGATAATAATGAGTATGCAAATAAGGTAATTTTAAACAGCAAGCTGGAAATAAAAGCACAATGTCTTATCTTCAATTTGGTACCAGTATTATAGGTTTAGGACAAATACTGGCTGTAATATAGGTGATTTTGCAGGCATGGGACATCATTACGAAAACTGGGGGTTGCCAAGGAAACGGTTAAAATACACATAGCCTAAAAGAATTCAAACTTGAGTACATTCGCGATTCTGATTCTGTAGACTTTTCTGAACATTTTGGTAGC